>JAAGWI010163290.1:0-10482 GCA_012274505.1 Galium porrigens var. tenue
GTAGTTTGGCTTTAATAAGCATGAACTTGGGTGTTGTAATGATAAAGATATTTAGCTTGCTCTACATTTTGTGTTCTCTGCTAAACATGCATGTTTTTACCACCCCCTGGCAGGTATAATTTTCTTGGAAAGTCTGTTAAATTATCAACTCTGTTTGAGATGAGAAGCGACTCTGTGGTGGATATTACCTTGAAGGTTGTTGAAACTCATGTACCTTTACAAGTTCCAGGTGTTGAAGGTCTGATCATTCCCAGGGGTACCCGAGGTCAGGTTCTTAGAATGATCAATAAGGACACTGCTTTAGTGCGGTGGGAGGTAATGTTTTTTTGTCAGTTTGTCTTCTTGGATAGTTATGTTGCCTTTAAGTGGCATGATGTGTGATTGTTCCTACTGATACTAGTTCTGGCATCTCCTTATGGAAATAATGAATCATTATTCTCTCATAATTTATCCACATATGTTAATCTTTGGAAAAAAACATTGATGGATAGATTTTGTTTATTCATCAAAGGGGTCTTTTTGGCTTCAAAGACAATCCCTTAGCCTTAAGCAATATTAAAAGAAATAAAGAAAGAAGTTTTCATTAAGTATCGTGCGCTCCCTTTTTCAAACGTATTCAATATATCATAGATTGGGTACTTGGAATTTGATTGCCTAGTGGAGCTGTTGGTATTTCATTCTAACTCTTCACTGTTCAGCTGTTCTCTTAGTCTTCTTTTAAGTATATTTTTGTTGGCGTGAGAATTGTATCTATGCTTTACAAGCAGATCAAACCTTGTGATTATATAGCTATGACTTCTTTGCTTAGATTTTGTCAAATAGCTTGTACCGTTGGACAATTTTCACATTTTTTACTCCTTTTGTACTATGCAGCATGTGCTATCTGGAGTGGTTGTTCTACTTTTCCATATGGCCCAAGAGCTTTATTCCCAAAGCAGCGAAGAAGTTCTAGTAACTCTTGACTTGCTGAGCCGATTGGTGACTTATAATTCGGTTGTGATTTTCATCCCTTTGAGTTAATTGTTTTTTTGTGTTGCAAGAGCAATGTTAGGATTTTTTTTGATCATGATTATATAGCATTGTTGGGCTTGACATAAACACTAGCTGAACTATTAGTTTTTTATATAAAATTTGCATTGAGTATCGATAATTGTTGATGCTTAGTTCCATTCTTAACTAACAACGGCAATCATCTATATTTCTAGTTTTGGCCTGGAGAATAACAGAAAACGTGTATAATTAATTTGATAGAGACATGGTTGATGTAAAAGGGAAAGTGATACAAGAATTGTAGAGAGGGAAATTGGTAGGAAAATATAGAGATAGAAGGTTAATGAGAGATAGAGAAAGAAAAAGAGAGGATGTTTTTGGTACTTAGGGAAAAAGATACTCACTTGAGGATGTAATTGTAGTGGTGATTGAGGAGGGTAGATAATCAGAACGTCTCAATCATTAAATTGTCTTGATTCCTACCCTCAAAATAATTCGAACTAGCACCATCCACTCCTTTCCAATCATAGGTGTTTGGTCCCGTATCTTCTAATTATGTCAATTGTTTGATGATAATTTTTTCCCTAACTCTTACTAAAAGACTGAAAGTTTTTTATGTATGTAGGCAGTATGTAATTCTCTTATGCTCTCTGGGACGTCTTCTGCACCATCTGGATCAGTAGCAGGGCAGCAAGAGTATATTTGGTATTTGAGTGCATTAACTGTTTCATTTTTTTGATATGATCTATGTCCCTTCTAGTGTCTTGACTCATGAGTATTCTTCTTAAACTGCAGCATTGACATTCTTGAGATGATCTGCTCTTTAGTGAAAAATCTGCCTTCCACTTGGTATGGTGTGAAAGCTATGTCCTTGGGAGTAAATATTTTGACAAAGATGCTAATTTGGTAATGAATCAAATTCCCTTATTTTGCTGCAGTTTTGTGCCAACTGTTTGTGGATGGGTTAATGGATATTCTCATACTGGTTGAATTAGTTTACTGGGATCTGGATGGGGGTAAACATAGAAGCTGAATAGTGAACTTTGTGCTATGCAGTTATAATCGTTAATCTTGTTCATTACACATTAAATTGGTTCTAATTTTGTCTTTGATGCTACTTGCAGCTCACCATATCGTGTTGGTATGATGATAGTGAAAACCAATCTCTTTGACGTCGCCTTAGGGAGAAATTCTTTGGATCTTACTTCCAGTAGTTTGTCGAGGTGAGTTTTCATGATCCATATGTCTAAAACAAGAATAACTGTTTGACTATAAAATTTCATTGTTAGCTTGTCGTTATGTACGCCTTAATATATGTATTTTCTAGAGCGCAAGATTTGATAACTTTCATTTGAAGATATCAGCCATAAAAAATGTGTTTGGTGATCCATGTCCTCTCCCTCTGAATCCTATTCCCTCCAAGTGACATGTTACGGAGATCATGTGGCAAATTGATATTTTTTAAAAACTTTGGGTGCTACAATGCTTTCCTCAAATCTTTTTCCCTCAAGGAACATGTTCTCATTTGAGGCCATATTTAACCAACAAGCAAGTCCCTTTGATCAAGTCTGTTAGAGTTCAGTTTTACTTGTATTGATATTATTCTTCCTCTATCCTGCTTCTGTCAGTTTCGGTTGCTGATCTGTTTTTCCTTACTGTAGCTTGGACCAGTATTCATCTGTGTAATGGTTTTTTTTAAACAGTGAATCATGGTTGCTTTCTGGAAGGCTTGCCAAAATGCTTATGATTGACTGTGAGCAGAATGATTGTTTATTGACTCTTGCAGGCATGTAATACTTTTTAAATTTTCCCCTAGTTATATTCTCATTTAGTCCAAGTTGCTGAAAAGTGTTTGCAATGTCTGTCCTGTTTGCTGCTTTTTCGGCTCAAGCTTCTTTTCTTTGTTTTCTTCTGACTCTTTGGAATCGATATGTTGGTAGATAGGATAAAATATATAACGAGACAAATAGAAGCAAAATAGTAGTCCTCATAGATGGGAAATACATAGAGAAACAAACCTAAGATGGTGTTACATAGAGAAACAAACCTAAGATGGTGTCACCATGTCCAAAATCCACTTACAAGTTAAAGAGGGTAGGTGAAGACCTAAAAAGATTTGAGACAAAAAAAGGATTATAATGTCTAAATATAAACGTAATGCATGTCTTGACTTAACACTATGGAAGTTATGAACTATATAGCCGGTAGCTGTTCATTTTTAGTGCGTGTTGTTAATATGCTAGGTTTTTCTTATCCTTTGTTTTCTATCAGTGTACTGATTATACTGATTTGATCAGATAACTTCTAACCATGGCTTAATACTTTGCAGTGATGGACTTAACCATTCAGCTTGTAAAAGCGGGCTTTGAAAATGATATTGTGTTTCGACTCGTCCCCTTCTCCTTTCAGTATGTATTAGTTAATCATGGGATTTGGAATTATAAGGTGAAGCATGTGCGTTGGGAGGTGACATTAAAGGTATCTTGCATTCCGGTTTGAGTTATTTCTACCTGTTGATCTAGGGATTTTTATGAGATCCTTCTTATTGATTAAAAATTTGAGGTCTTTTGGCTACTTCTAAATGTTTGTCCTTTTATTTTGGCTTGGCCGTTGTTATAATGTCTAATATTTCTGATCTTTCATCGAATTCTTTATTTCAACTATCTCCTCACAAGATCTTGGTCTTTAAATGTTATGTTTGAAATTCACATCCACTTGCCTGTGATATATTGCATTTGCTTAGCAGCTATGGATTTGATCCATTGCTGGAGTCGTCATTGTCCCTGCAGATTTGAAAACACCTGTAAACTTTACAATTTATCCTAGTCTTTACAGTAAAAATGATTGTTCTACTTGGAAAATCTCAGGGAGATATGGAGCTGTCTGGCCTTATATAAAGCACAAAATATAAGTTCCGATTCCTAGTTGTTACTGATAGTTTTATTTTTATTTTTACATTTTTTCATCTTGTCTTAGTATGACATGTACTGTTCAAGCTGTATTGTGGTGGTTTTTATGTGGAAATTGCATTAGTGTATCAAAGTTGGTGTATGAATCACTGACCTGCCTATTCTTTAATCTTCTGTCACTCCAGGTGCTTCAAGTTGTTAAGACTTGCATTTTGTCCATTCCACACAACAAGAAACTCAGCTGGGTTATTCGTGATATCTTACTTTCTGATTCTTCCATCCACAACGCACTCTTCCAAATTGTTTGTACAACTACTCCTGGCTTAGAGGTAATTATGCTGCATATTTCTTCCTCAAGTAACAATGTTCCTTTTCTAGCGTTTAGACTTTCACATTGATTATGATTTTCTCCCTGCAGCGTCTTTATACCAGCCATCTTTATGGGCCTGTGGATATTGAAAAATTAGAGACAGCTATAGCTTCTGGGTTGGATGTTCTTTCCAGTATACTTTTGTGTTTTTCAAAGGTATGCTTGAGATAATAAATTTCTCAAAACCACTCACTTGAGTGATATAAGTTAAATATATATGATTGTTTGCATGTGGCCTAGTGACGTTGGTTTTTGTCATATTAAAATGCACTCCTTTGTCACTGGTATATCCCCTACTTCCATCTTATAGTGTCTCCAGCTTTTCCAAACAGACTTTACTTCTCTAGGAACCCTGGTAGATCAATATGTGTACTGTAATAATTCTCTTGAAGATACAGTGATATACATATATATATATACCTATATAATTTTCTGTTTTAACTAAATATGTTGGATAAATTTTAAAAGTTTGTAACCGCTTCTTTTCAGGACCCAAAGCAGACTGTTTCAGTATTCCATCAAGCTATTCGATCACTAACCACGAAACCAGTGCCAATCATTACTGCAGTTATATCTTTGATGTCATTCTTTCAGAATTCAGTATGTTATCAGTCAATTACTTTCTGTTCAACATTTTCATTTTGCCAAGGTTAATTCTGTATTGATTTTTACCAATGCCTCTTGTACTGATGTTACCTTTGGTGCTTTCACATTGAGTTTCATACGATCAAGTTCATTGTTAATGCAGAAGATACAGGTAAACTCTGCCAAGTTACTATCCATGCTGCTTGCCACTGGAGATTCTTTACATTCATCTGGACTGGGCAATGCGTGTCTTGGTCTTGATGATGAACAGGTCTTCGAGTTTTTAGACTTCATATGATTTCCTATTCAGCAAAACATAACTTGTTGGACTATCAATTGATTTTTAATTCCTTGTTGGGCTTGGCAGATTTGTCAGTTTAGGGATTCTGTGTGTGACATACTTAGTGGGCAATCTGGATGGAATGAGGAACTTGTTGTTGCTACTTTTAGATTGCTTACTTCTGCAGCATCCTATCAGGTATACATCTGTGAGCTCTTTGCTACTACTTTATATTCACTAATAAATGGGAAGATGAAATTCTTGATATTATGCCTGGATCTTTTTGTTTGAGGTTGTTTTGAAGTAGTTGTGTGTTGCTTAGTGAAGCTCTTACTTTGAATTAATCTTTATGATTTAATATGAACTAGTATGTGGAATCTCTCTGTTTTTGTGCAAGCTCTGAAGCTCTTTAAATTTCCCTGCCCATTCCATTTTTTGTTGTTCTTCGTCAAGTCTCTCAGTTCTATGTATTATTGATCGTCTTCTGCAGCCAGTATTTCTTGCTGCTGTGATTACTCCAAGGATGGCCTCCGGCGAAAAGCACCCTGCTAATGAAAATGTTACTCTGACAAATGTCAAGGACAAAAATATACTAGATGCTACTCTTCAATATGTCAAGAAATCAGATGATCATATGAAGCGGTATGCCTTTTGAAGAAGTTCGTTGTATACTCTAGATTTCACTTTGAACAATGCATTTAGTTTCTCCTGAAATGTAACACGAAAATGACACAATCAATTTAATTTTCAGACAACCCAAAATAATGTCGAATGTGCTGAGTTTCTTGAAAGCTTTGTGGCAAGGTGCACCTCAGTTTACAGTTTTCCTGGAACAACTGAAGAAATCAGAAAATTTCTGGGGACATCTTTCCGACTCTGTCAAGCTCAGTTCCACACTACCGGACAATCCATCCGAATATTTCAAGGAAACGGATTACCAGGACAAAGCACACAACTATATCTGCCAAGCGGATCTGTTTGAAATAATTGCTTGTGAGATATTCCTGCATAAAAAGCTTCTACACATAGATTTCATTGAGAAACAAACTTCAGAGCTACCAAAGGATAAAGTAGAAAAGGTAGATGGTTCAGGAATTACTAGAGATGGAAGTGTGCATGCTCTGAAGGCCGTGGTTTCAAACTGGTTTAAGAATTTATTAATGGAAAACACGATCAGGTCGTATGCCTCATGCAGGTACGGCTCTGAAATGGAATCCTGTGAAAAAGTGAGTTCATTTTCTAGCCTTTTTATTTCATATTTTTCTTTTCATCATAGTAGGCTCTGTACGAGCGCTTATCTTATTGATTTATCACCGTTTCTTTTGAACCATTATTATTTTATTGCTACTGGCCATCACGGCATCACTGCTGTTTTTCTTGCAACATTCGTGCCTGAATTCTTCTTTGTTTCTTAGTTGTTAACAAGCAGTTTTTTCCTATAACTTGCTCTATTGTTTGGATAAGAGCTCATGGCGTTGTATCCTGTATTTTATTGGGCTGGAAGGAGAAATTTTTGATTTGATTGTCCGTCTTTTGTTGCATTTAAACAGCAGGATAATATTGAATCTTTCCAATGTCTTAAGATAGAACTTGTCTTTCTAGTGATTCTCCAGCTTGTGAAAGGTTGTCTGCTTAAATGCTAACAGAGCACTTTTCAGGTTCCTGCCTGTCTATTTGCTTTACTTGCAATGACAAAACTGAAAGCTGGTGACATGGGATGTTTATCTGCATCTCTCACTGCAAAGATACTGGACTTGTCTGATAAGGTTTGATTGCCTTACCTCTTCTTTTATGGTGGGAATGCATTTATTTGTCTATAGCTGCTATTGTCTGAAGTTTATGTAACAGCTAAATGAAATGTCATTTATACTTTTTCCATTTGGGTTCTAATAGAATAGCTCATTGTCTCATCAATGACCTCCCACATGTATGCTGTTTCCACTTGGCTTCTAATCCGTTTCTTTATTCGTTGACAGCTAGTACAAGTTCCAGCTTTTGCAGAGTTATCGGCTCTGTATTTGCGGCATGGTTACAGGTGAGTACATCCAAATGATCATCCTTTGGGTTATATTTTTTTCTCAGTTTGTTAATTTATATCTATTTTTGACTTTATGACTTGACTTTTTCCTTCTCTTTTTATGATATTTTGTACAGTGAAGGAAAAGATTTGCAACATTTGATATTTAGCGATTTATTTTACAATCTTCAAGGGGAGATTGAAGGTCGAGAAACTGAGGATAGATTGGTAAAGGAGCTGTTGCAGTTTATCCAGAATTCAAATTTTTTGCAATCGTATGTTCGCAAGCATGATGAAGACTTTCAATCACACATGATGGGTGTTTTCCTATATGACTTTGGTCGTCTTGAATCAGATTTAGGATTGGAACTGTGGGATGTTCTCTCAGAGTGGAAAGCCGATAAATCAGTTGCAGAGAAAATGGTATGCTCTCTGAATGATGTAAATGGGATGCGATTGCTCACTAATTCCAAGCTTTCTGCTCTGAAATCATTGGTGTCCATGTTATCCTTGTGTAGTGACGATGTGAGTAACTGTTCATATTATCCATTTCTATGTTTTATTGTCGTTGCTGTATTAACTTGAGCTTGCATTGATTGCATTAATTCACATCTGCTACAGAATCCTGATGGTCTGCCTTCTAAATGTCACCATCTCAGATCTCACTAATGTGCATGTTTTACTATAATAATAAAGTTAAAAGTTTTTAGTATATCACCCTCTTTAAAGCTTTGGATTTTCATGATGATTTTGTAGTAAATATGAGTTTTTGAGCTGACTTCATGTACTGCCAATTCTCATCCCAACGAAATACTCTTAGTTGATTTTATGTTCTGTGCATTTGACCTTAATATTACCTGCTCATGCAGTCAACTGGGTATGGAGACACCTTTGGTGGAAAAATTCCTGAGCAGCAATTATTTGCATGCATTGACAGTGCTTGTCAATGCCTTCTTACTGCAGTGGAATCATTAGCTACAGGTCTTGATGATGCTCAATATGCACTTGAGATCCTCACTGCTCAAGCAGAACTGTTGCTGTATCTTGTCAAATCGACAGACAACAAATTATCTCTTCATTCATGTTTTCTTGTGATAAAAGCTTCAAGCCAAGGCCTTAAAGTTGTAAGTCGATATAAGCAATCAGATGATAGTGTTAAAGGAACGATGGAGCTTCTGTTGATGTTGGTTCTCCTCTCAGTGAAGTTGTGTGACTCAGAAGCTCATTTGGATACTGGGACTGCCACCTTGGTTGAGTCTGCTGAGACATCTGATACGGTTTTGGAGTTATTACCTATTCTTTGTCACTGTACTCAATCTACTGATCACTATAAGCTCTCCCTGACTACAATAGACATTATACTGAGAGGTTTCTCTACTCCTGCTGTTTGGTTTCCCATCATACAAAAAGATCTACAGTTGCATTATGTTCTTCAGAAACTTCAAGATAAAAGTTCAGTCGCAGCTATTCCAGTAATATTGCAGTTTCTTCTGACCCTTGCCCGTGTAAGAGAAGGTGCAGTGATGTTTGTTAATTCTGGATTTTTTGCTTTCTTAAGATGGTTCTTTACCGAGTTACCTGATGATCAGCTTTCCGCTTTGATTCTGGGTGAGAGGAGCCCTATATATTTATCTGGCAAAACTGAAGAACCTAACCACATTTGGGGACTTAGTTTGGCTGTTGTTACTGCAACTATTCACTCTCTTGAGAGCAGTTCTTCAGCAACAAGTATTGTGGATTATGTGATGGCTCATTTATTTGTGGAAAAATCTTGCTTAGTTTCGTATTACCTTAGTGCACCAGATTTCCCTTCCAGAGATCATGACAGAAAAAGACCCCGATCTCTGAAAAGACACACTTCTTTGAGTTCTCTGAAAGAAACGGAGCAGACTCTCATGCTACTTTGTGTGCTAGGAAGACATCGTACTTCATGGAGCCGGAACATGAATGATAAAGATTCAGAGCTTAGAGAGAGAATTATTCATTTTTTGGCCTTCATTAGTCGGGGAACTCAGCGCCATGGTGAGTTACTTAGCAGAGACGCCCCTCTGTTGTGTCACCCTATTGTTAAAGATGAGTTTGAGTTGTATAAAAAACCATCATTTGTCAACAGCAGAAATGGTTGGTTTGCTCTGTCTCCTCTTGGTTGCGGGCTGGATCCCCAGTTTTCCTCTTTGCCCTCAAGAACCAATGCTCTTGTTCGCAAAGATCAATCAAATGATAACACTGTTCCAGCTCCTCCAACTTGTTTTTCTGATATCACTGCCATTCAGATGTATAAGATCGCTTTCCTTCTCTTAGAATTCTTGTGCATAGAAGCTGAAGGTGCATCTGTAAGGGGCGAGGAAGTGGGTTTTGTGGACCTTGCACGCTTTCCGGAGTTACCAATGCCTGATATCTTGCACGGCTTACAGGTTCAATTCTACCCTTGTATCTTTCACCTCTTAGCAATGGCAGAATGTACTCATTGTAGTCTCTTTTGGGTTAGAAATTCTATCATTACTGTTGTCTAACATATGGAAATGCTTGGCAGGATCAAGGCATCAGTATTGTTACTGAATTGTGTGAGGGCAACAAGTCGAAGTTGGCCACATCTGAGACACAGGATCTCTGTGTATTACTCCTTCAAACAACAGAGATGGCACTGTACCTCGAACTCTGTGTGATGAGAATTTGCGGGATGCGCCCCGTTCATGGGCGTTCGGAGTATTTCTTAAAAGAATTTAAAGTTTTCAGCAGAGGTACTACTGTCATTTTATCCCAGTATTCATTAAAATATTTGTATCTTATCGTGAAATGATTTTACATCCAATACTTACGTGTTCTGCTTGTGTGATGTATCAGCAACTGAGCGACATGCATTCTTGAAGGAGGCAACTATGGCCTTGAAACAGATTGTTCTATTAGTATATCCTGAATTACGAACTGAGACCTTCGTATGATATATGCATTCTGCGCTAAGCAGAACTTGCCATCCATCCGCGCTAACCCTGATTCCCAAGTGCAGATTTTTTCTTGGCTGTTGACTGTTGTGTGTTATTTTGGACTGGCCTAGGACGAAAGAAATTGTTACTTTGGCTAGCAAAGTCGATCTCAGAGACAGTATCTCTACGTGGACACGTGGAATTTGATGTTTCGTCATTCTTTTGATTAATTAATTATGGTCAAAAAGAGATTAGGCTCTAATTATGTTTATGGCAAACACGTTAAATACTTGGCATAACGCGTGACACAATTGATAGCGGCATGTGGTGGTGGTTGTGTGTATATTGTTTTATACTCTACTTCCGCACGTATATTAGTTCAGGCTTAGTTACTTATTTGAATATAG
>JAAGWI010163392.1:0-11092 GCA_012274505.1 Galium porrigens var. tenue
CGGTCGTCTTTCTGTGGCGGGAATAAGGAAAGGCAGTGTATGAACAGAAAACCTTGGTACAATAATGCACTAAAAAGTTAGAATCTTTTACAAAGATACCAAATGATAGTTAGGACAATGGCGAGGAGCATGGCTACAATCCCTCGCTGGCGCTGTGTTCGCCCTGCCCTGCACTGCCCAAGTTATTTCAGTCGCTCTCCTCCTTCACTGTTAGCCCTTTTCATTCCCCTCTCTCTCTATGTATGTTTTCCAATGCAAGAAAGTGTTGGTTCTGTGTATTGTGGTTTTGTTTGGTTCTAAATGCACAGAAAATTTCAATTCTGTGTATTGTGGTTTTGTTTGTGTAGATGTTATCATTTTACCTTATTAGTAATGTGAATCCTTGTTTAAAATGTGGCATGCTCTATATTAGTATGTTTCTTGCTACAAGCTGATGCTATTCAATAACCTTCAAAAAAGGATTTTTGTTGGAACTGTCATAATGACATTAGAGTTATATTTTTGTAGAGAGAAATGCTTTAACTCTTATAAAAGGTAACTCATTTTAGCTGTTAGGCCTGTTCAATCAGTTTTTGAGTGTCATAAATTGGTTGTGAGAGACCTTTTTTCTTTTTTGGTGTCGATGATAAAATTGGCTACATTCTTCCTTTTCAAAATTCAAGTAGCTGATACAAGTTAGTAGGTATTTGAGTAGAATGATAGTTTGACTGTTTTAATATTTAGAAGATGGAATTTCATGGGACTATACCATCTTAAAGTGAAAACGTATGACAGTGTTCGGACTCCTAAATGGAGTGGTATCTAACTCCATTTGAAATATAACACAGTTGAAATTTAGAGAGAATGAAAAGATGAAATACAAGTTCTTGCAATCATGCACGATTTATGGAGTATCATGTTTTCACTTGACAAGAGAAAAAAAGTGTCTTTTCCCCACGATGTACGTTGGGCTGTGTGAATCATATCTTGCTGTCATATATGGTTAAAATTTAGGTGAGCAGGAAAACATGTGTCCCTGCAAATTAGCACAACTCATGAACTGTGAGGAGCATTTATGTTCTAGTGTGTTTGTACTTTGAGATTTCAGAGTGCACGATAATACATAAACTGAAAAAAATGTTATGAGTCCAAAAATTGTTAGAATTTTTTTGTGTTTTTAAATTGTAAAAAATTGTTAGCGTTAAAATCTTGCCTTTGCTGGAAGCATTGTGTTTTCAGTGGGACCCTTCATTGTGATATCTCAGTTCTAGTAAGATCTTGTGGAAATTGATCTCTTATCATCAAAACTCTCTCTCTTATAATCTTTAGAAAACCTACATTCCTCTAGCTCTATACCTTGCATTTATAATCATTCATGGAAAACACTTTTACCCTCTATCTTTTTTCAGTCTGCTAATTGATTCTCTTGTACACTTCTTAAACACTGTATTAAGTTCTGACATTTTCTTCTATTATTTTTCTTCATTTAAAGAACTGGATTTATTTAAGCGTTTCAACTTGTTTATATTTCAAACAGTATCAGCCAACCAGGTTCAATATTTTGTGTCTTTGACCGGAAGCTTTCCATAAAAGCATCTACAAAAGTCAAGCAGTCCAATAATGTTCACGAGGACAAAGATTTGAGTCACATTTTGTGGTGGAAGGAGGTTAGCTACAGAAGTGGGTGTTGATGTTTTGTTAACTGCATACGTAGCTTTGTGAAAAAGAAACTTAAAAATATGTTGTTTTCTTTTGTGGCATTTTTAATAAAGTCTTGGTTTCTTCTTCTTCCAGAAAATGCAGTTCTGTAGGAAGCCTTCTTCAGTATCACTTGTTAAGAGGCTTTTGTATAGTAACTTACTCGGGATTGATTGTAACCTGAAAAACGGAAGGTGAATCCTTACTTTTCTTGAGTGTCAGTAGGGAAATTTGGTTTTCTGGTCCTTCCCTAACCAGAATATATTTTATTTGTTTATTCTAAGAAGTTATTGTAGTTGCTTGCTGCATAAATATTTTTCCATGCCTTGTAATTTGTGTTTTTGGCTTCTATCTGACACGTTTCATGTAAGTTATATTTAGGAGTTGAGTATTAGTTAGATTGGCAGATATATATTGATGACAAAGAACCCAAGTTTATGTTTCAGCATGCTATTATAGTATTATTGATAATATTTGTGGGAAAATGTTTGCTTGAAAGTAAATAATCAGGTTCTTTGCTCTAATATGAATTTTATTCTTTGACTTTTAATGCCTGAAGAAGACAAGAAAGAAATGATAGTTTCTGGTAATTAGTAAAATTTCTTACTCCTACAATTGTTCATCAGTACATTGGATAGTCTTGTAATTTAGTGGTATAACTTTTCTATTTTCTTAGATGCATCTTGTTATTGTTGATTTCTTAATTGTATTTTAGCTTCAGAAAATGATCTAGTGGAGTTGCTATTCTTGTTATATATAATTCTGAAATCTAGACAATACCTTTTTATTGAAACTTAGGATTTGTAGGATATGACTGATTATGCTACTGTATTTCTTTTAGTCTGAAGGAAGGAAACCAAAACTGGGAAATAATGCAGTTCAAGTCAATATTTCCAAGTGAAGTTTTGCTGTGTAGAGTATGTTCTCTAACTCCTCTTATCTGATTTTCTGACATTTGTTTTTATTTGCTTCGATTGTGGCATAAAACATTGTATCTGAAAATGAAGATTTCTTTTTGCTGGCAATTATTAGGGCAATTTTATGAAGGTTGGAGAATTTTATAAAGATTTCACCGTGTCTCGTAGGTTGGAGAATTTTATAAAGATTTCACCGTGTCTCGCAGGTTGGAGAATTTTATGAAGCTATTGGAATTGATGCTTGTATACTTGTGGAATACGCGGGTCTCAATCCTTTTGGTGGTTTGCGTACAGGCAGTATCCCAAGAGCTGGCTGTCCTGCCATGGTATGGATTGGTCTCCACTGTTATGTTCATACATAGTTGAGACTTAGTGTTTTCGTGGAGGGTGATTGCTTTTTTCCTTTTTAATTATGCTGATCACAGCTCATGTTTCTCTTTTATCCTCTCCACCCAACCACAACCTCTCCTAATAGTGATGCATTGATCAATTAATAGATGCATATTTTGTTTTCTTGGATTTGATGTTTGCGAAAAGCTATTCTGCTTGAATTCTTACTGAATAGCCTTAAGATAATTGCAATTTTAAAACTTCACATGGCATTTACTTCATTATTTATACTTATAATCTGGTAAAGATATGTAAACTCAACATGGTCCTTAATTTTATCACCCATATTATGTACAGTCATAAAGATCACTCAAAAGTAGGCCTTTGGCCAATCTGATTATTATGATGGTTGGATTCCCAAACATCCCCGTGATCCATGGCTGTAATCAAATAAACAATAAAACTTGTTACCCTATTATTGTGTAGAAGTTATGACTATGCAAAAGGTTCTGGGTATTCACTAGTCTGACTCTTCTTGGTCGAGGGTGCAGTCTCCAGTATTTACTGCTCTGTAGTGTTGGATACTGAACAGGACCTTTTATCCTTCTTTCTGTTTTTGTATTTTTACATATACCATGTGTTATTTCTTCTTCTTATGCTGCTGCTTATTCACTGGCAGAATTTAAGACAAACGCTGGATGACTTGACACGCCACGGCTTTTCTGTTGTGAGTAATATCATTTCAGACATTTTAATCTTTTCTAGTTGCCTGTATAGGTTTGCATTTATTTCTGTACGTGGATGCGTGACAAATTCAGGCAGAATCAGAACTCTTATTTTCCAGAAATTTTTATTTCACACAGAATTATCTACCTTTAGCTTTCTGAATGACATTTTACGTCCACCTGATGCCCTTAATTTCTCTTCAGTATTAATAATAAGATAGTCTATGTTTTGGAAAAAAAAAAGAGAGAAATTTTCTGCTGAAGCATACTAGACATTTATAAGGTAAATAATAAGAGAAGCCATGCAGTCACTGTTTTAGATGCTGATAGGGACAATAAATTCTCTTTTGACGGCCGATCTCAAGTTATTTCCTTTTTGGTAGATTCTCTGAAGTCCATCAGAGTCTTATATCTTTCAATGATGCTACTGATTGTGGTATATTTGCTTCTTTGCCTAAAATAAAGTTGAAGAACATTTCGCTGTGGATGTACTTGCTTGTTTGCCAAGTTGTATTCCCATATCTAAAACATTGCCTATCAGAAAGTTTTTGGTTTAAGCTGAGAAAATATTTTTCCAATTTTGCAGTGCATAGTGGAGGAAGTTCAAGGTGCAACTCATGCCCGTGGACGTAAAAGTCGTTTTATTTCAGGGTAATATGTTCAAAGAACTAGAACTTGTATTTTCTTCAACTAGTAACCCACTAAAATACGTAGAATGTTCAAACTGTATGAAATAAATTGACAATCATTTTTCTCGAACTAAATCGCATTGACTTGAACTGAACTGAATAGGATTGAATTGAACTGAACTAAAATTAAGCTAACTTTTTTGAACTGTACTAATGTTAAGCAACTGAACCAACTGCAGTTAAGTTGAAAAACCACGGTCATAGTCACGAGGGCTGGATTCTTCTGAAACTTCTCTAATACTTCTAGACTTATACACCTTACACATGATATTTCCATTTTTTATTGTGCATATTGGTGGATTACCTTCCAGTTGTAGTTGCCTGCTTGGGCACTGAATGAAGCTTGACTTTACCAGCTCACCCTGTACCACATATCATAGAATATATAGGTGGCTCACTAGAGTGCATCCTTTTATTGCAAATCATGACTGTTTCATGTGTCCAGGCATGCACATCCAGGCAGTCCTTATGTCTTTGGACTCGTTGAAGATGATCGTGATCTTGATTTTCCTGAGCCCATGCCTGTCGTTGGTACATACATATCTTGTCTTCTTACAAAATGCTGTTACCAGGTAGTTTATCATGATTGACTTGAAATTCTTTTATTGTTGTTGGGTTTTAAGGTATTTCACGGTCAGCAAAGGGCTATTGCATAATTTTGGCGTTTGAAACTATGAAGACTTATTCTGTAGAGGATGGTCTAACAGAAGAAGCCTTAGTTGCAAAGCTGCGCACTTGTCAATACCATCACTTGTTTCTGCATTCTTCATTGAAAAACAATTCATCAGGTCTGCAGAATCATTTTCTCCCCTTTTAAAGAAATCTTGTACTTTGTAACTTTTTTCTTTGGACTGCTTGAACAAATTATCTTATATCTTTATGTTTTAGATAGCTGATTAGTGTTGTTTGCTGAAAACTCAGTTCTCTTTTCTGGAAAAATATTCGCTATCATCAACAGAAATGACTATATCATAATATCTCCATTCTCGTTATGATAAATGCATTTTGCCACTGTATCAGTAATAAATTTGGTCTGGTATGCATTACACACTGATTCTGTCCCTCTGTTGGTTCGGCTGGATATTAACAATAAAAACAACTCCATTACCCCCTTTCAAGCTTAATTCCCAGAAAAAAATTGAACTTCCTTTTTAAGGTGAACATTCCTCTTATCTTTCAGTACATGCCAGATAAGCACCACTTTCATGCTCAGTAACATATCGCTAGGCTAGGAGACAAAAAAGACCCTTCTGCATTTGCTGGCATATTGATGTTTTCGTGTTCAGCTAGAGCAAGTGTAATACAGGTCTAATGCGCAATAGAACTTGTTTCAGCTAGAATTGTATCTCTTTTGAAAACTAAGGCATCAAGAAATTGTGATTTTGGAAGATCTCAGGCTCAGGAGGGATCTGCAACTTGCTTTGACCTGTTATGTTTTTTGCCTGATGATACATTCCAAGTTCAACTGTATAACTCTATGTCTATTTACAAAGTGAGAAATATACCCTTGATAAAGTGAATTTTGGGTTCTAGGTTTCGCTGGAACATGTTCATTGTCAATCAGTTGCATTACCATAATGTTTATACCTACTCCCTCTAGATAAATCAAAATCAGACTAGAATTGATGATTTTCTGTAGGTACTTCTCGTTGGGGAGAGTTTGGTGATGGTGGCCTGTTGTGGGGAGAATGTACGGCCAGAGACTTTGAATGGTTTGATGGCAATTCAGTTGATGAACTTCTATTCAAGGTCTTTCGGTAAAATATTTTGTAATGCAATAACATTTAGTTTTGGACTTACTAATTATAACATTTTACGTTCATGAATCTTAGGTGAAAGAACTTTATGCTATTGATGAAGGTGTCATGTTTAGAAATGTGACTGTTAATTCAGAAAACAGGCCCCGTCCTTTGTACCTTGGAACAGCCACTCAGATAGGTAAGTTAGGTTGTGTTGGAGTCCTTGATGCCATTTTGTGACTCACTATTTCAGAGAATGAGTTATGATTGATTTTTCTCCCTTTCTTGTATTGTTTTAGGTGCCATACAGACGGAAGGAATCCCATCTTTGCTGAAAGTATTGCTTCCATCAAGTTGTGTGGGTCTTCCTGTCCTGTAAGTGGCTGTATTTCTTCCTTTCATTTATGTTGATAGAGATAAGGTCTCTCAAGTTTCTTGGGTTGGTTAATGAAACATATGGGGCTACTTGTCGATCATTAGCTTCCTGTTCATGCTAATGGTTCTAGATTTGATCTTTATCTTCTCTGCACGATCGGACAATATGTAACTGTAGGAGTTTCTTTTGTGTGGCTGGTCAATGAATCAGTGGTTGTAAGTTGCTTAGCTTAGTTTTGTTTGTTTGTTCATCAGGTATATGAGAGGTCTTCTCCTAAACCCTCCATCTTATGAAACTGCTGTGACAATTCAAGGTGGGTCTTACTATCTACAAGCTTTTATGTTCATGAATATCGAAGTGGTTGGGTCTTTATCTTTTAGGTTCTATTTTTGCTTTGAGTTCTTCTATGTAAATTTCCCTGTTCCACCCTTTCCATTTCTGTTATTATATCATTCTGATTTACTTGATGGGTATATTAATTTTACTGATGGACTAGATTCACTGGTTAGTAATGAGTAACCTGCTTTGGCACAAAAATGTGGGATTGTTAGGAGTGGTTGATGAATGCAAACTAGTGACGAGCAATGCTTATATGATTGATACGGACTTTTTCTTTTAAAAGCTGATTGTGCAGACTGCAGAACATAATATTGTTTGTGCGTGTATACATAGATGGTGGTATCAGTTTAATGTTAAGAGTTATAGTTGTGGCTTCACCTACTCTCTCATTATCTTTATGTATCCAAGTTTGTTCTGCTTCTTCTTGTAGTATCTATGCTGAATTGAGCTTTGAGCTTGCCTGCTTATTTTGTGTTTAATAGGCATTTTTTGTCACTCTTGCAGAAATCTGCAAGCTAATGAACAATGTAACATGCTCGATTCCAGAATTTACTTGTTTTCCTTCAGCAAAGGTTATTCAGAGTACCTTCACTTTTGTTTGTTGCGATGCACTTTCAATCTTGTAAACTTTTGAATATTTTTGTTTGACATTATTCTCCAGTTAGAGGCTGTTTAAGTTTAACATTTATATTCTTGTTTCCGCAGCTTGTGAAATTACTTGAACTGCGGGAGGCTAATCATGTTGAGTTTTGCAAAATCAAAAGTGTGGTCGATCAGATACTTCAAATGACTAGAAATTTAGAGCTCAAGGAGATATTACAATTGTTGATGAATCCTACTTGGGTAGCAACTGGACTGAAAAGTGAATTTGAGACACTAGTAAGCATTTCATAACCTTTTCTACCTTTAAGGTAACTGCAGTTTCCAATTATTGTCACTTCATCTTCACAAACCCAGAGGAGTGCATCATGAAAGATTACTGTGTTGTTCCGGAGCTAGGATTCTGTTTTGTGTTTTTCATACTTATGCATAACCCATTGCAACATCATTTCCACATTCGTATTAAAAGATCGTAAAGGTGTGGTGATATTTAAACATATGGTACTGTCGTCTTGCTTGTGGCTTCTGGTTTGACCACTTAAAGTGGTGCAGCATTACTCCCAGTACTTGCATAAACTCATGCAGACACATTTATGAAAGGAGGCACACATCAATAAGATTGTATCAGTATTTAAATTGCATAAGATCATGTTATGTTTGTTATGCACATAAAGCTTGCCCTTTTCTTGGTTTATCTGTATAAAGCATTGTTCTTATTCTCCAAGTCATCTTACAATTGTCCTACTCTAAGTTGTCTTTTGCCTAATTGTAGGTAAGTGAATGTGAGTTGGTGTCTAGAAGAATTGGTGAAATTATCTCCGTGGACGATGACAATGATAAAAAGATCAGTTCTTTCCAGAATATTCCGAATGATTTCTTTGAAGATATGGAGTCTTCTTGGAAAGGACGTGTGAAGAGGGTCCATTTGGAGGAAGCATTTGTTGAAGTTGAAGATGCAGCAAGAGCCTTATCTTTGGCTGTAAGTAATATGATTCTTTCATCACAAATTCTGTTAGGTACAGTGTTAAGTTATGTGATTCCTACTATGGTTGTTGCTTCTTATCTTTTCCTTATTTGGGTTACTTCATGTTATACTTCAGGATCCAGAATATAAAACGGTTGATTTATACACTGATGGATGCAATTGTTTCAGAGATTGACAATGAAAGAGTCCATTTGCCTTAGTTGAGTTGGTGTACTGTTTAAATATGATTAACAGCCTAAATTAGCTCTGATGTTTAGTAGAAGCATAAGAGTTTTCTGTTCAAGAAACATTGAAGGAAATAATCTTTCATTTAATCTCTATCTATGTACAGGGAAAATCATATAAAGTGGTCTCTTTCACCTAAACATTAGGTAAAGGTATTTTTTTGTTGCTTTAGTTTGGTTAAAAGTCAATTAGATGGGAAGTGGGAAATTAGTTGGTTTCTTTAGGTAGTAGATTACTAGCTGAATTTCGTTGGAAAATAGACCTTTAAAATGATAATGTGAAAAACATATACTGAGCATGTCCTGTAATTTTAAGTTTCTGTAAACTAAAAACTCAAGTAATACTTAATCAGAGAACAACCGCATATGATGGCTCTCTTCATGAATTGCATTTGTTTTTACAAAGTTCTGTGAGTACTTCGAGTTATCCTAATATCTATGCTGATCAGGTTTCCGAAGATTTTGATCCAATTGTGTCAAGAATAAAAGCATCAGCAGATTCAAGTAGAGCCAAGGGGGAGGTGTTATATGCTCGAGAGCATGGATCTGTATGGTTCAAAGGAAAACGTTTTGAAGTACGAATCCCAGCTGGTACTCCTGGGGAGAAACAAATTAATCAGCTCAAATATGCTCTCGATTCTAAAGGTAAAAAGGTTGGAGATGAATGGTTCACAACTATGAAGGTGGAGGAGGCATTGTCAAGGTAATCTTTTGCATAATTCTTAAGATTGTGGTTTCAATGATTAAATTTTTTTCCCTTAAAAGAGACTTTACCGCTTTCAACTTCAGGTACCATGATGCTGGAGGCAAAGCAAGGCTTAAGGTCCTAAATTTGTTGAGAAGACTGTCTACTGAGCTACAAACAAAGATCAATATCCTTATCTTTGCGTCAATGTTACTCGTCATTGCAAAGGCATTCTTTTCTCATGTCAGGTCAGAATACAAACCAGTAAAAGCTATAAAGTGTTTCCATATGCTGTCTGATAGGAAGTCTGCATATGCAGTATTTCTAACAGCAAAATAATCTCTTTTTTTCCTGTCTTAGCATCAAGCTCAGTCACACGTCTTTTTTATCTCCTACTTTGTGTTTCTCATCTCCATTATTTATTCCCTGATATGTCTTTGTTTTAACTCGCTTGACATTTTTATGTCGGACTGTTTTCCTATTTTATGTTTGTGCAATATGCAATAATATCTGAGCCCAATCCTTTTCATATCCAGTGAAGGACGAAGAAGGAAATGGGTGTTTCCCTCTCTCACAAAAATTGGCGGATCAGAGGTAGTTTCTTCACATTATTTTCTATAATTCCTTATCTTTATTGAACACACATTTTTAGGTATATCTGGAAAATTTCTTCATGATTGATCCGAAATCTCTTTTAATGAACTTTATTATAGGACGTGGAGTCATTTAAGCGAGATGGTCAAATGAAGATAAGTGGCCTATCACCATATTGGTTTGATGCATATCGAGGCCAGTCTGTAGATAATACTGTCAATATGCAATCATTGTTTCTATTGACTGGACCAAATGGAGGTGGTAAGTCAAGCTTGTTACGTGCAATTTGTGCTGCTGCCTTGCTGGGAATATGTGGCTTTATGGTACCAGCAGAATCCGCCATAATTCCGCATTTTGACTCCATCACACTTCACATGAAATCTTACGATAGCCCTGCTGATGGAAAGAGTTCTTTTCAGGTGCATTTTTAGAACCTAATATAATTCTTCTAGATTGATCACGTATCATGATTTTGAACTTTGGATTGCATTTTTGTCTTTCATTTTCTTATCAGATTGAAATGTCCGAACTTCGTGCTATAGTTACCGGTGCTACTTCGAAAAGCCTCGTGCTCATCGATGAAATATGCCGAGGAACTGAAACTGCCAAAGGGACGTGCATTGCAGGCAGCATTGTGGAAACTCTTGATGCAATAGGCTGTCTTGGGGTTATATCTACCCACCTGCATGGAATTTTTGACTTACCTCTGCAAACAAAGAATGTTGTGTACAAAGCTATGGGGTCAAAATGTTTAGATGGTCAAACTATACCGACATGGAAATTGATTGACGGAATTTGCAAAGAGAGTCTGGCTTTTGAAACAGCTCGAAGAGAAGGAATTCCATACAAATTAATCAAGAGAGCTGAAGAGCTCTATCTTTCTGTCTACTCAGAAGAAACAGTTTTAAGCCAGTTCAGACCAGGTGCCAATAATAAAGCTTCTCATCCACAACCTTTGAAAAGCAATTCAGGTAGCCAAATGGAGATCCTAAGGAACAAGGTAGAAAGTGCAGTCTCATCCATCTGTGGAAAGATTCTTGACAATACAGATGGGAATACATTTCCGACATGTGTTCTAATTGGTGCTGGGGAGCAACCGCCGCCATCAACCATAGGTTCTTCGAGCGTCTATGTAATGCTTCGTCCTGACAACAAACTATACATTGGAGAGGTATTGATCCACATTCTTAATTTTGTGAAATCACAGTCTAT
>JAAGWI010164075.1:0-28949 GCA_012274505.1 Galium porrigens var. tenue
CGAACACCGCCGAGCCCTGGATATAGTTGCCGGTGGTCGCCGCCGCGTTCGGCGCGAGCACCGATCCGCCCCAGGCGGTGGTGACGGTCAGCGTCTTCGCATCGGGGAAGTTCCAGATGACATGCTGGCCCAGCCCCTGGGTACCGCCGAGGAAATTGTCGTTGAGCGTCACGTTCGCGCCGCTGACGTTGACGATCGCGGTGTCGGCGCCGTTCAGGTTGAACTGGATCTCGCCGATCATGTTGAGATCGGCGGCGTTGAGGTTGAACACCGCCACGCCGCTGGCATTCGGCACCGCGTTGAAGGTGCCGCGATTGCCGGCGATCACGAGGTTCGAATTGCCGTCGAGCCCGCCCAGCGTGCGCGACAAGTCGGTCAGGCTGCTGGTGAGCAGGCTGCCCTGCTGCTTGAGATTGACCGAAAAGGCCGGATCGCTGACCGACAGGCCCGACTGCACCGTGTTCTGGTTGACGTTGGTATTGGCGATCGTGCCGCCCACCTTCACCGTCTGCGCCGGACCGTTGAGGTTGAAGCCGCTGTTGACGTTGCCGCCGATCACCGCGCCCGAACCGTTGTTGAGGTTCTTGGTTGAACCGTTGACGTCGCCCACCACGGTGAGGCCGGGCACGCCGAGCGTGCTCGGGGCGGGATTGCCGATCTGATAGTTGGAGGAATTGCCGTTGAGGTTGCCGCCGACAAAGGTCCGCCCCTCGACTTCCGACGAGGAGGTCAGGTCGCCCAGCACGACCAGGTTCCAGGTGCGCAGGGCGTCGAGCCCGGCAATGGACTGGGCCGAAGCGGGCGCGGCGGCCAACAGCGCCGCCACGGCGACGCCGGCGGGAAGCAGGAAGCGGTTCATGGCGACTCCGAGGGATTAACGACTCGGAGTTTGGTTAGGGGCACGAAGCGCCCTGAAGATATTGAGAAGCTTGGTTAACGGCGTCCCGATTCGGGAGTTGCGACGAATGGACGCGCCTTCGCCGGAAATGCCATCCTCGCACGCGCGGGAATGGCGTTTCGGGATCAGCCCAGTCGCGCCAGCGCGGCGCCGAGACGCTCCGCCTCGGCGGCCTTCTCGGCATGGTCGGCGCGCGCCTTTTCCACGGCCTCGGGCTTGGCCTTCTCGACGAAGCTCGGGTTGTTCAGCCGGCCCGCCAGGCCGTCGCGCTCCTTCTCGGCCGCCGCGATCGCCTTGGCGAGGCGCGTCTTCTCGGCCTCGAGATCGATCACATCGCCCAGCGGCACCACGAAGGTCGCTTCGTCGACGACGATCTGGAGCGAGCCGCCGGCAGGCACTTCGCCCGAAGCCTGATCGACGCGCGCAAGACGGGCGAGCGCGGCCTCCTGTCGGCCAAGGCGGGCGCCGGTCTCGGCCGAGGCATCGCGTACGAAGATCGGCAGGCGCGCGCCCGGGGGCACGTTCAGCTCGGTCCGCGCGGCGCGGATCTCGCTCACCAGGCGGATCAGCCAGTCGATCTCCTGCGCGGCCGAGGGATCGAGCGCGCGGGCATCGGCCATCGGCCATTTCGCGACGATCAGCTCATGGTCGCGCGCGCCCATCTTCGACCAGAGCTCCTCGGTGATGAAGGGCATGAACGGGTGGAGCATGACCAGGATCTGGTCGAGCGCCCAACCCGCCACCGCACGCGTCTCCTCGGCGCCTTCCGCACCCTCGCCCTGCAGCACCGGCTTGATCAGCTCCAGATACCAGTCGCAGAACCGGCTCCAGACGAACTGGTAGATGCTGTTCGCCGCCTCGTCGAAGCGCAGGTCGGCCAGCGCCAGGTCGATCGCCTGCACCGTTGCCACCGTCTCGGCGATGATCCAGCGATTGACCGCCAGCTCGGCCGCGGGCGGCTCGAGGGTGGTCGACGTACCGATCCCGTTCGACTGCGCAAAGCGCGCCGCGTTCCACAGCTTGGTCGCGAAGTTGCGATAGCCTTCGATCCGGCGCTCATCCATCTTGATGTCGCGGCCCTGGCTCTCCATCGCCGCCATGAAGAAGCGCAGCGCATCGGCGCCATAGCTGTCGATCAGCCCGAGCGGATTGACGACATTGCCCTTGGACTTGGACATTTTCTGCCCATCGGCTGCGCGGACGAGACCGTGGAGATACAAGGTCTTGAAGGGCACTGCTTTCATGAAGTGCAAGCCCTGCATCATCATGCGCGCATCCCAGAAGAACAGGATGTCGAAGCCCGAGATCAGCACGTCGTTGGGATAGCGCCCGCCCAGCGTGGGATCGGGGTTCTCCGGCCAGCCCATCGTCGCGAAGGGCCAGAGCGCGGAGGAGAACCAGGTGTCGAGGACGTCATTGTCCTGGGTGAGCTTCACGCCCTCCCCGGCCTGCGCCTGGGCTTCGGCCTCGCTCTCGGCGACGAAGATGCCGCCGTCCTCCGCGAACCATGCCGGGATCCGGTGACCCCACCAGAGCTGGCGCGAGACGCACCAGGGCTGGATGTTCTCCATCCAGTTGAAATAGGTCTTTTCCCAGCTCTTCGGCACGATCTTCGTGGCGCCGGAGCGCACCGCCTCGATCGCCGGCCTGGCCAGCGTCGCGGCGTCGACATACCATTGGTCGGTCAGCCAGGGCTCGATGACGTCGCCCGAGCGGTCGCCGAAGGGCGTGGCGATCGTGCGCGGTTCGGCATCATGCTCGACGCCTTCCTTGTCGACATGCGGGATCAGATGGCCCTCGGCCTTCAACCGCTCGACCACCAGCTTGCGCGCCTCGAACCGGTCGAGTCCAAGCAGCGCTTCGGGGATCAGCCCATCGGCGGTCTGGGCGATGCGGGCCTTGGCGTCGAGCATGTTGAGCATGTCGCGCGCCTCGATGCCCGCACGACGGCCGACTTCGAAATCGTTGAAGTCATGACCCGGCGTGATCTTCACTGCGCCCGAGCCGAGCTCGGGATCGGCATGCTCGTCGGTGACGATCGGGACCAGGCGGCCGGTGATCGGCAGCCTGACCATCTTGCCCACCAGCGCGGCGTAGCGCGCATCGGTCGGGTGCACCGCCACGGCCATGTCGGCCAGCATCGTCTCGGGGCGCGTGGTCGCGACTTCGATCGCGCCCGAGCCGTCGGCGAGCGGATAGCTGAGCCGCCAGAAGCTGCCCTTGACGTCCCTGGTCTCGACTTCGAGGTCGCTGATCGCGGTGCCCAGGCCCGGATCCCAGTTCACCAGACGCTTGTCGCGATAGAGCAGCCCCTGCCTGTGCAGCTCGACGAACACCTTGAGGACGGCTTTCGAGAAGCCCTCGTCCATGGTGAAGCGCTCGTTCGCCCAGTCCATCGAGCAGCCGAGCCGGCGGAGCTGCTGGGTGATCTCGCCGCCGCTCTCCTCCTTCCACTCCCAGACCTTGGCGACGAATTCCTCGCGCGTGAAGTCGGTGCGCTTCTGCTGGCGGAGGTTCATCTGGCGCTCGACGACCATCTGGGTCGCGATGCCGGCATGATCGGTGCCGACCACCCAGCGCGCGTCCTTGCCCTTCAGCCGCGCATGGCGGACGAGGATGTCCTGCAGCGTATTGTCGAGCGCATGGCCGATATGGAGGCTGCCCGTCACATTGGGCGGCGGGTTGACCAGCGTCCAGGGATCGGCGCCGTCTCGCTCGGGGCGGAACAGGCCATTGGCCTCCCAATGCTGGTACCAGCGGGATTCGAGTTCGGCGGGATCGAAGGTCTTGGGCAGTTCGGACATGCCCTGCCCTTAGCGATGTGTAGGCTATACACACAACCCATCGTCATCCCCGCTCGCACGGGGACGACGAATTGCGGGTGGATCACTTCGCCGCGGCGGTTCCCGCATCCTGCTGCTTGCCCGTATATCGGCCCAGCCAGCCGAGCACGGTGCCATACCATTGCATCGAGTTCTTCGGCTTGAGCACCCAGTGGTTCTCGTCCGGGAAGACCAGCAGCTTGGACGGGATGTCGCGGCGCTGGAGCGCCGTGAAGGCGGCGAGGCCCTGGGTATAGGGAATGCGGAAGTCCTTCTCGCTGGTGATCACCAGCTGCGGGGTCTTCCACTTGTCGACATGGTTGACCGGGTTCCACTTCTCGAACGCCGCAGGGTCCTCGAAATAGGCCTTGCCGCCATGCTCCCATTCGTCGAACCAGAGCTCCTCGGTCTCATAGGCCATGGCGCGCGCATCGAACACGCCGTCATGCTGGACGATGCACTTGAACCGATCGGGCCACTGCCCTTCGATCCAGTTCATCATATAGCCGCCATAGGAAGCGCCGAGCGCGCAGGCATTGCCGGCATCGAGATAGGCGAACTTGTCCGTCGCGGCCTTGAGGCCCTTTTGCAGGTCTTCGAGCGGCCAGCCGCCCCAATTGTTGCGGATCGCGTCGGTGAAGGCCTGACCATAGCCGGTCGAGCCGTGGAAATCGACTGCGACCACTGCATAGCCGGCACCGGCGAACACCGCCGGGTTCCAGCGATAGGACCAGCTGTTGTTGCTCGAACCCTGTGGGCCGCCATGGACGATGAAGGCGATCGGCGCCTTCTTGCCCTCAGCCAGGTTCGCCGGGCGAACGGCATAGCCCCAGACCGTGTCGTTGTTGGCGCCCGCGAAGCTGAAGCGCTCAACCTTCGGCAGATCGATGCCCGCGAGCTTCTCGGCGTTGACGGACGTCAGGCGGGTGCTGGCCTTGCCCTTGAGCTGGTAGAAATCGTCAGGCGCGGTGAGGCTGTTCATCGAATAGACGATGCCGCCCTTGGTGGGCACCACCGCCGTGACATTGCCGAGCTGGGTAAGCCGCTCCACCTTGCCGGTCCGCGGATCGACCGACCAGATCGGGTTTTCCTGCGTATCCTCGGCAGTGACGTAGATCGTCTTCGAATCGAGCGACCAGGCGATCGAGCCGATCGAACGGTCCCAGGCCTGGGTCAGCGCCCTGGTCTCGCCGGTAGCGAGGTTGCGCAGCTGGAGCACCTGGCGATCCGCCTCATAGGTGGCGCGCGCCATCGAGAAATAGGCGAGCCACTTGCCGTCTGGCGAGACAGCGGGAAGATTGTCCATCCCTTCGTTCGCCTTGGTGAGGTTCACCGGTGCCGAGGAGCCGTCGGCCGGAGCAGCGAAGATGTCGAGGTTGGTCGACTTGGCTTCGATCCGGCCGGCCTCGCGCAGAGCGAAATAGACAGTCTTGCCGTCCGGGCTCCAGGCGACTTCCTCGCCGCCGCCAAAGGGCTTGGAGGGGCTGTCGCCGATCAGGCCGCCCTCGATCGCCACGCCGTTGCCGGTCGCGCCGTCCGGGCCGAAGGGCAGCACGAAGAGCTGCGAGCGCTCGCCATTACTCCACGTATCCCAGTGGCGCACGAAGAGCTGGTCATAGGTGCGACCCGAACCGGCATTCGGGTCCTTCTTGACCATGGCGGGTTCGAGGCTGGGCGCGCCGGGCTTGCGATCGGCCCAGACAAGCAGCTTGCTGCCGTCGGGCGAGACCTTGAAACCGTTGAAACCACCCGGGATATGCGTGAGCCGAGTCGCGGCGCCGCCGGTGATCGCGATGCCCCAGACGGCATCCTCGCCGTCCTTGTCCGACTGGAACCAGACGGTCTTGCCGTCGGCGGAGAATTGCGGGCCGGTTTCGTTGACGTCCGCCTCGGCGACCAGCTTCTCGGGCTTGGCACCCTTAACCGTCAGGTCGAGGCGCCACAGGTCGTAGCGGCCCCGGTTGGCGGCGAGATCGGTCTCGCGCTGCTGCCAGACGAGCCAATGGCCGTCGGGCGAGACCACGGGCGCGCCGACGCGCGACAGGGTGGCGACGTCCTGGATGGTGAGATCACGCGCCAGCGCGGGCGCAGCGGTGTAGGCGAGCGCGACGCTCGCGAGCAGGATGTGCTTCATGCGGGAACGATAGCCGGAAGGTTGCAGGCGTTACAATCGGGATCGCCCCCACAAAATCTCGCCGTCCTCGCCGAGCCGCGCGGGATCCCGGCTTTCGCCGGGGCGGCGAGTAAGGCTACAGGCGCGGGATGCGGATCATCTTCATGGGAACCCCGGAGTTTGCGGTGCCGGTGCTCGACGCGCTGGTCGAAGCCGGGCACGACATCGTGGCGGCCTACAGCCAGCCACCCCGGGCCGGCGGGCGGCGAGGCAAGGCGCTCACTCCTTCGCCGGTGCACGCACGGGCCGAGGAACATGGCATCGACGTGCGCACACCGCTCTCCTTCCGCAAGGAACCCGGCGCGATCGAGGCCTTTGCGGCGCTGGAGGCGGACGTGGCGGTGGTCGCCGCCTATGGCCTGATCCTGCCGCAGCCGGTGCTGGACGCGCCGAGGCACGGGTGCCTGAACGTCCATGGCTCGCTGTTGCCGAGATGGCGTGGCGCCGCGCCGATCCAGCGCGCCATCCTCGCCGGCGATGCCGAGACCGGCGTCGGTATCATGCAGATGGAAGCCGGTCTCGATACCGGGCCGGTACGGCTGGAGGAACGCACGCCGATTGACGGCAAGACCGCAGGCCTGCTCACCGCAGAGCTGAGCATGATGGGCGCGCGGCTGATGGTCGCGGTGCTGGCCGATCTGGAGGGGCATCCGGCAATGCCGCAACCCGAAGAGGGCGTTACCTATGCCGGAAAGATCGACAAGGCCGAAGCTCGGCTCGATTTTGCCCGCAGCGCCGTGGAAGTCGATCGGCAGGTGCGCGCGTTCAATCCGGCACCGGGCGCCTTCTTCGAATTCCAGGGCGAGCGGATCAAGGTCCTGGCCGCGAGCATCCTCACCGACGGCCATCTCGGCTCCGATTTCTCCAGTACGCCGGGGCTGGTCCTGGACGAACAGCTGACGATCGGCTGCACGACCGGCGCGATCCGCCCCGATGTCGTCCAGCGGGCGGGGCGCGGCGTCATGACGTCACTCGACCTGCTGCGCGGCCTGCAGATTCCCGGGGGAGCGCAGCTTTGACCCGGTTCGCGCTGACGGTGGAGTTCGACGGGCGGCCCTTCATGGGCTGGCAGCGGCAGGACCATGGCCCGAGCGTGCAGCAGGCGATCGAGAGCGCCGCTTTCGCGATCACCGGCGAGATCGCCTCGGTCCAGGCCGCCGGGCGTACCGATGCCGGCGTCCATGCGCTGGGCATGCGCGCGCATGTCGATGTCGAGAAGCCGATGGCCGCGTTCCGGCTGATGGAAGCGCTCAACGCGCGGCTGCGGCCCGATCCGGTGGCGATCCTCGATTGCGTCGAAGTAGCGGACGATTGGCATGCCCGTTTCTCGTGTGTCGCGCGCCATTATGAATACAGAATCTCGACACGGCGCGCGCCGCTCACCTGGGAAAAGG
This sequence comes from Galium porrigens var. tenue, assembly GCA_012274505.1. Taxonomy (NCBI): domain Eukaryota; kingdom Viridiplantae; phylum Streptophyta; class Magnoliopsida; order Gentianales; family Rubiaceae; genus Galium; species Galium porrigens. The sequence continues at coordinate 7,288 of JAAGWI010164075.1, forward strand.
GGCTTGCCTGGCGCGTGATTCCGCCGCTGGACCCGGGCGCGATGCAAGCGGGCGCGGCGCGGCTGGTGGGTCGGCACGACTTCACGACCTTCCGCTCGGTCCATTGCCAGGCCGACAGCCCCCTGCGCACGCTCGACCGGCTCGAAATAGTGCAGGACGGCGAACGGATCAGCGTGTTCGCCTCGGCCCGTTCCTTCCTCCACCATCAGGTGCGCTCGATGGTGGGATGCCTGGTGCTGGTCGGCCAGGGGCGCTGGAGCCCCGACGACATGACCGCGGCCCTCGAGGCACGTGATCGCGGCGCGCTGGGATTGAACGCGCCTTCGGACGGCCTGTTCTTCCTGCGGGCCGACTATCTCTAGCGACTGAACCGCGCCGCCAGCTCGACATGAGTCGACCAGCGGAACTGGCCGACCGGCTGGATCCAGTCGAGTGTATAGCCACCCTCGCACAAGATCTCCGCATCTCGCGCGAAAGTACTGGGATTACAGGAAACATATCCGATGACCGGTGTTCGGGCCCGGGCGATTTCGTTTGCCTGCTCGCGCGCGCCGGCACGCGGCGGATCAAGGATCACGGCCTCGAACTTGTCGAGATCGGCGCCGGTCACCGGACGACGGAACAAGTCCCGATGATCGGCGAAGACCAGGCGCCGCGCCTGCCCCGCCGCCGCCTTGAGCGAGAGGATGGCATCGCGCGCCGCCTCCGCCGCATAGACCTTGGCCTGGGGAAAGGCGAAAGTGAAGGTGCCGAGCCCGGCGAACAGATCGGCAACGGTGCCGGCATTGCCGACCATCTCGCGAACCGCGGCGACCAGCGCCGCCTCCCCCTCGGGCGTCGCCTGGAGGAAATTGGCCGGCGGGAACGGCACCGGCACCCCGCCGAGCGTGATCGTCACCGGATCCGGTTCCCAGCGCGCCATGGGCCCCAACCCCTCATCCATCGAGAAGCGGGCGAGCCGGTGGCGCTGGGCAAAGGCCGTGATCCGTTCGGCGGCGGCCAGGCCTTCCGCCTCGAACCCGTCGAGCAGCACATCCACGCCTTGATCGGCCCGAGCGAGATGGACGTTGATTCGCCTCGCCCCCGGCAGCAGCTCGGCGAGCAACCCTCGAAGGGGAGCGAGCAGCGCGAACAATTCGGGGGCGAGGACATGGCATTCCTGCAGATCGATCAGCGTGTGGCTGCCCTGTCCGGTGAAGCCCAGAAGGACCTGGCGGCCGCGGCGCTCGGCATGGAGCGTGGCGCGGCGGCGGGTACGCGGCGGCGACAGCTGCGGCGCGCGAATCTCCGTCTCGAGCTTGTGCTGGGCGAGCGCGCCGGCAATCCGATCGGTGATGAAGCCGCCCCACGCCATGTCGTCGAGATGCTGGAGCTGGCAGCCGCCGCACGCCGGAAAGTGACGGCATGGCGGCTCCCGATGGTGCGGGCCCGGCGTGACGGTGCCATGGGCATCGATATGGTCGCCGGGCGCAGCAAGGGGCACGTGACGACCATCGGCGGTGACGCCGTCGCGACGCGCCGCGACTCTGAGCACTTCGCTCAGAGGCATTCGGAAATCGCTTGGGGAAGATGCATCGGCAGCGCATCGGCGATGAACGCCGGTCCTGCAAGCGCCGCCGCGCGAGCATGAAGCCAAACCGCTGTTTCCGCCGCGTTCTTGTTGCCCGCAGCGACCTGGGCGGCAAGCGCGCCGGCGAGCACGTCGCCGGTACCGGCCGTAGAGAGCCAGGTCGAGGCCCCAGCCAGCACACGCACCTCGCCACGGGGCGAGGCAATGACCGTGTCGGGGCCCTTGTGGATCACGGTAGAATGGGATTCAGATGCAGCTACAATAGTTTGATCGATCTTGCTGCCTTCATGTTCGAACATGCGATCGAACTCGCCAGAATGCGGAGTGAGCCAGGTCGCGGCGGTGCGGCGCTGGAGCCAGGCGGCGGCCGACTTCCCCAGCAATGTCAGTGCGTCGCCATCGAGGACGAGTGGGAGATTGGCGTTGAGAGCGGCCTTGAGCAGCCCTTCGGCGCGGCGGTCACGGCCAAGTCCCGGGCCGATCACGACAGCCCCTATGCGGTTCTCGGTAAGGAAATCGGCCAGATCGTCGCCATTCGCGATCCGCTGCCGTACCAATGCGTCGGGACCACCGCCGCCATCGCCGGCGCCGGCCAGCACCGTGTAGCCGGCCCCTCCTGCCATGGCGGCACGGGCAGCGAGGCGGGCGGCACCGGGCATGTCGCCTTCGACCACGACGACCAGACCGCGGCTATATTTGTGCGCGCGTGCGCCGGGCGCGACGAGATGAGGGCGCGAGACGCTGCGCCAGTCGCTCTCCACGGGAATGCCGATATCGGCGAACAGGACATGGCCGCACCGCTCCAGCCCGGCATCCAGCACATGGGCGGGCTTGAGCGCGCCCAGCGCCAGCGTCGCGCCGATCCCGCGCGGGACGCCGAGATCGGCACCATTGTCGGTGGCAAGCCCCGACGGCAAGTCGATCGCCAGGCTGAAGCGGGCGGCGGCCACAAGCTCGGCGAGGACAGGTGCGATGCCGCGCTCGAGCGGGCGCGTGAGGCCGGTGCCGAACAGCCCGTCGACCAGCATGGGGCGCGGGCGGGCCTGGTAGAGCGATCCCACTTCCCCGTCCCAACGCGCATGCATCGCCCGAGCGACCGCGGTGCCGGGCTCGCCACAGGCGACGACCGCGACGTCATGGCCGGCTGCCTTCAGCAACCGCGCGGCGACATAGGCGTCGCCGCCATTGTTGCCGGGGCCGGCGAGGACGAGGATCGGCGCGCCGCGCGCGAAACGCGCGACCTCGCGCGCAACCGCGGCGCCGGCGCGCTCCATCACCTGTTCCTGGGGTTCGCGCCGGAACGCCACCTCTTCGGCGGCGCGCATCCGGGCGGCAGTGAGGATCGGTGCGCCGGGCGGGATCATCTGCCCGGTTTGGCCCCGCGCACCGTCGCAGGCAAGCGATAGCGCGCGCCGCCGATCGCGACTTCGATCCGATCAGGGGCGAGCACGGTCACTTCGGCCCTTTCGGCGCCGTCCGCCGCCACCACGCCGCGCCCGTCGGTAGTGACGAGCAGCCGGCGGAATCCGCCATCGGGATGGCGCAGGGTAAGGAACAGGCCGTCCTGCGACTGGACGCGATCGATCGTGCAGGCATAGGAAAAGGCCTCGACCCCGGGCAGGGCGCATTCGATGCGGCCCTCGGCCCGTTCCCGCTTTTCCGCCTGGATTTCGTTGCGCGCCTCGGCAGGCTTGTCGCGGAGCTGGGGCCCGCAGGCAGTAAGGGAAAGAAGAGCCGCGAGCGTCCATCCGCCGCGTGCTCTTCCCCTCTCCCCAACCCTCTCCCCGTCGGCGGGGAGAGGGAGAATTCTAGATATCCGCGAATACATGGGTTTCGGCGCTGGCTCCGGGGTGCGTGACGGCCCCCTTATAGGCAGGGCCGACATTCTGCGAGAAGCGCCAGAGCGCGCCGGACTGGTAATCGTTCCGCCGCGGCTCCCAGGCGGCACGCCGCGCGGCGAGGACATCCCCGGGCACGTTGAGATCGACCGTGCCGGCCTCCGCATCGATGCTGATCTCGTCGCCATCCTCGACCAGCGCGATCGGGCCGCCATCGGCCGCCTCGGGCCCGACATGCCCGATGCAGAAGCCGCGCGTGCCGCCCGAAAAGCGGCCGTCGGTGATCAGCGCCACCTTCTCGCCCAGCCCCTGGCCATAGAGCGCCGCGGTGGTCGACAGCATCTCCCGCATGCCCGGGCCGCCCTTGGGTCCCTCATAGCGGATGACGACGACCGTCCCCTCCTCGATCGCATTGGCCTCGACCGCGGCGAAGGCATCCTCCTCGCGCTCGAACACGCGCGCCGTGCCGGTGAACTGGAGGCGCTTCATCCCCGCCACCTTCACGATCGCCCCTTCCGGGGCCAGCGAGCCGCGCAGCCCGACCACGCCGCCGGTCGGCGTGATCGGCGTCCGGGCATCGTAGATGACCTTCTGGTCGGGGTTCCAGGTGACCTGATCGATGTTCTCGCCCAGCGTCTTCCCCGTCACCGTCAGGCAGTCCAGGTGCAGGAAACCCTCGGCCGCGAGCGTCTTCATCAGCATGTATATGCCGCCCGCATCGTGCATGTCGCGCGCGACATAGCGGCCGCCAGGCTTGAGATCGGCGATATAGGGCGTGCTCTTGAAGATCTCGGCCACGTCGAACAGGTCGAACGCGATGCCCACCTCATTGGCCATCGCCGGCAAGTGGAGCGCGCCGTTGGTCGAGCCGCCGGTCGCGGCGACGATGCGCGCGGCATTCTCGAAGGCTTCGCGCGTGCAGATGTCGCGCGGGCGGATGTTCCGAGCGATCAGTTCCATCACCTGGCGGCCCGCAGCCACCGCGATTTCCTCACGTGATTTATAAGGTGCCGGCGCCATGTTACTGTTTGGCAAGGACAAGCCGATCGCCTCTGCCACGCAGGCCATGGTGTTGGCGGTATATTGGCCGCCGCACGCGCCGTGCCCTGGGCAAGCGGCCTTCTCGATCGCGGTGACTTCCGAGAGCGGGCATTTGCCGGCGGCATAGCGGCCGACGACTTCGAACACGTCGATGACGGTCAGGTCGCGCTCCTGATACCGGCCCGGCAGGATCGAGCCGCCATAGACGAAGATCGACGGCACGTTCAGCCGGAGCATCGCCATCATCATGCCGGGAAGCGACTTGTCGCAGCCGGCGAAGGTGACCAGCGCATCATAGCAATGGCCGCGGACCGACAGCTCCACCGAATCGGCAATGACCTCGCGGCTGACCAGCGAGGATTTCATGCCCTGATGCCCCATGGCGATGCCGTCGGTCACGGTGATGGTGTTGAAGCGGCGCGGCATGCCGCCGCCCTCGTTCACGCCCCGGCGGCACCAATCGGCCTGCTGATCGAGCGTGGTGTTGCACGGCGCGCTGTCATTACCTGCTGAGGCGATGCCGACGAACGGCCGGGCAATCTCCTCCTCGGTGAGGCCCATGGCATAATAATAGCTGCGATGCGGCGCACTCTCGACACCAACGGAGACATAGCGGCTGGGGAGCTTGGATTTATCGAATCGGCTGGTCATGATGCGCAAGCCTATGTCGCGAGAAGACGGTTTCGCGCAAGACTATTGCGCAAAGAAATTGTCCTGAACGGGAAAGCGCATTCTCTCCCCTCCGTGGAAGGGAGAGAAATCTAGAGAATGGGGAGCAGATGCCCTGCGAGATCGGCCAGCGCTCCGGCCCATCGCTCCACCCCCTCGGCATCGCGGATGAGGTCGTTGCGGATCTCGATCGCGACAGAGGGGATGCCCTGCCCCTCGGCATGGCGGTTCAGCGTCGCGTTCAGCAGCCGGCCCGAATAGGGCTCGTTGTCGCCGGTCACGAAACCACGGTCCTCGAAGAACCGCACCGTGGGATGCGCGGCGCGGACGTCGCGATTGTAGAGCACGCCGACCTGCCAGGGACGATCGCTGCCGCCATGCTCGAGGCAGGGGGTGAAGCTGTGGATGGAAAGGATCAGCCGCGGGCGCTGGGCGCGGATGCGGGCGCGCAGGATGCGGTGATAGGGCGCGTGGAAACGGGCGATCCGGGCCGGCTTGTCGACCGTCTCGTTGCCGGGGATCAGATGGCCGTCGCTCCGGTGCGGGATCAGGCCGATATGATCGGGCTCGCGGTGGAGATCGATCACCAGCCGCGAGACCGTGGCGAGGATGGCGGGTGCATCCAGCTTCGCCGCCAGCACGCGCGTGACGGCGGCCGCGCCGATATCGATGGCGATGTGCTTGTCCAGCAAGGCGGGATCGATGCCGAGATCGATATCCTCCGGCACTGCGTTGGAGGCATGGTCGCACAGCAGGAGCAGGTCCCGCGCGCCGCCCTCGACGATCTCGGCGGCGCTCACCAGGCGGGATTCCGGCGCGCGCGGAAGGCGGCGAGGCCCTCGGCGAACTCGCCACCGCCGAACGCGTCCTCGAAGCCCTGGTCGGTTTGCTCGCCGCGCAGCGTCCGCTTGAGCAAGCGGATGGCCTGGGGCGCGTTGCCGGCGATCGCACTGGCCATCGCAGTGGCGGTGTCGATCGCCTTGCGGGTCTTGAGCTCGGCCAGGCCGATCTTGTGGGCTTCGTCGGGGCGGAGCTTGTCGCCGGTGAACAGCAGGAGCGAGGCCATGCCCCGCCCCACCTGCGCCTCCAGCCGCGCGACGTCCTCGCGCGGATAGCCGAGGCCGAGCCGCGCCGGCGTGACTGCGAATTCGGACTGGGCGCCGGCGATGCGGATGTCCGCTGCGAGGATCAGCGCCACCGCCGCGCCGAAACAGCCGCCATCGATCGCGGCGATCACCGGCACGGGCAGCGCGGCGATCGCCTCGATCCCCTCGCGCATCGCCTGGCGGAAACGCGTGCGGAGCGCGGGATCGGTCTGGAGCCGCTCGAACTCGCGGACGTCGGCGCCGGCGGAGAAGATGCCGGCCACGTCGGACCGGAGGATCACGGCACGGGCATCGCCGACATCACGCGCGGCGCCGGCGAGCGCCTCCCACGCAGCGGTGGGAAGCGCATTCTTGGCTTCCGCTCGGGCGAGCGCGATGGTGGCGACGGGGCCGTCATGCGAGAGATGGATCATGCGCCGGCTGTGCCCGATCGGGGCGGCGCTGTTAAGAGGCGGGGATTTTCGACGGATGGGGCGGGCTTTCGCCCGCGCCACCGACAGACGTCCTGCTCCCGGCAATCGATCCGCTGGGGATGTCATACGCCCGAAAGTCACAAGGGCAGGTTTGCGAGGGTGGTTAACGGCGATCGGCCGCCAGGCCTCCCGCGCCGTGGCTCAGGTCAGGCGGGTGGGAAGCACCCACCAGCCCTTCCCCGCGAGCGCATCAACCGCCGCATCCCGGCTCGCATCGCCGTCGAACAAGGCGAAGCAGGTGGCACCCGACCCCGACATGCGCGTGAGCCCGGCGCCCGGCTGCGCGACGAGCGCCTCCAGCACCGAGCCGATCACCGGCGCGATGGCCCGGGCGGGCGGCTCCAGATCGTTGCGGCCCTCGCGCGGATCGACCGGCAATGGCCCGCGATCCCTGCCGTCCCAGCGGCGGAACACCTCCGCGGTAGAGACGCCGACACCCGGATTGACCAGCAGCACCGGCGTGCCGGGCAGGCCGGGGACGGGTTCGAGCCGCTCGCCCCTGCCCCGCCCGATCGCAGTGACGCCATAGAGGCAGGCGGGCACGTCCGAGCCCAGGCCGTCGGCGAGCGCGAACAGATCGTCGAGTGCCACGCCGTGCAGCCGGCCGAGCGCGCGCAGCGTTGCCGCCGCATCCGCCGAGCCGCCGCCGATCCCCGATGCAATGGGAAGTCGCTTGTCCAGGCTGATGGCATGCGCCCCGCCGCCGAAGCGCGCGCGGAACGCCTGGGCAGCGCGCGTGACGAGATTGTCGCCCTCGCCGCTCAGCACCGCCGCGAAGGGGCCGGAGAGCGTGAAGCTGTCGGCCTGGGCCGGTTCGACAGTCACGCCGTCGCCGTCCTCCACAAAGGCGAACAGCGTCTCCAGCTCGTGATAGCCGTCGGCCCGGCGGGCGCGGACGTGCAGCGCCAAGTTGAGTTTGGCGCGCGCGATCTCCATGACCATCAGTCGAGCCCGTTCGCCAGCTTGGCCTGCAACCGGGCGACATCGGCCGGTTCGGCGTTCACTGCCGCCGCGCGCCAGGCATAGCGCGCGTCGATCCGGCGACCGAGCTTCCAGTAAGTGTCGCCCAGATGCTCATTGGCCCGCATGCCGCCCGGATCGCCGCGCACTGCCTGTTCGAGCAGCGGCAACGCCTTGGTGAACTGCCCCTCGGCATAATAGGCGCGGCCGAGCGAGTCAGTGATTTCGGGATCGTCAGGCTTCAGCGTGCTGGCGCGTTCGAGCAGCGCCTGGGCGCCGGGCAGGTCGACGCCGCGCTCGACCTGGGCATTGCCGAGCCAGGTCAGCGCCTCGGGCTCCTCCGGCGCGAGCTGGACGGCGCGCTGCAGCTCGCGCAGCGCCGCGTCCCATTTCCCGGCGCGATCGAGCGCGGCACCGCGCAGATAATGGAGCTCCCAGCCGCCATCGCCGCCCGCCCGGGCCAGCGCCCGGCCCAGCACCTCGGCGGCGTCGGCATAGCGCTGAACCTGAAACAGCAGCTCGCCATAGTCGCGAATCTCCTGCGCGGTCGCGCCCTCCGGCACGGCCAGCGCCTGGGCGTCCGCAAGCGGCGGGGGGGGGCGGCCGGCGCGGCGGAGGGCCGCTACTCGGCCGGCGGCTGCTCCGCGGGCGAACGGACCGTCTGCGCGGACGGTGGCCAGCGTCGCCAGCGCGAGATCGGTCGCGTCGCTACGCGACAAGGCTTCGGCGAGGCGCAGCCGGGCGCGTTCCTCCTGCGGATCGAGCAGCAGCGCCGCGCGCGCGAGCAGGATCGAGAGCGGTGCGATGTCCTCGCTGCCCAGATCGCCGGCAAGGCTGAGGAAGACGTGCGCGGCGCCGAAGGCGGCATCGGGCTTCCCGGCCTTCGCCTCACGCTTGCGCCACGCCGGGGAGGCGCCGGCAAGGTCTCCGAGGACGATCTGCGCCTTATCGCCCTGTCCGCTGCGCAGCAGCGCGATGCCGGCGTCGATTCGCCGGTCCGAAGCGTCCTCGGTTCCGCGCGCGGCGGCGAGCGCGAACAGGCCCTGGTCGGGCTTGCCCGAGGCGATCAGCAGCAGCGCGCGATTGCGATCGGCGAAGCGGGCCGCGAGCGGATTGCCGCGCGCCGTATCGAGCAGCGGCGAGGGATCCCGGCCGCGATCGAATGCAAGCCAGGCGCCGAGCACGGGCACCATGAAGTCGAGCTGCGCGCGCGAGAGCCGCTCCAGCGCCTTTTCGGCACCGAGCCGGTCCTTGCCGTGCAGCGCCACGGCGAAGGCGAGCAGATCGGTGTCGGGCGGCGCGGTGCCGGCCTTGGGTGGCGCGGCGGCGGCGCGTGTTGCTAGCGCGAAGTCGCCTGCCGCCAGGCCCTGGCGATAGGCGCGCATCGCCAACACCGGATCGTCGGGTACGGCGGCGAGCGCCCGGGCATAGCCGGCGGCGGCGAGTATCGGCTCGCCCGCCGCGTCGGCGGCACGCGCCCGGGCATAGTCGCGCAGGTCGACCTGCGGTACGGCGCGCTGCGCGGTAGCGGGCAGCGCCGCCAGCAGCGCGAACGCGAGGCTACATGTTCGGATAATTCGGGCCGCCCCCGCCTTCGGGAACCACCCAGTTGATGTTCTGGGTGGGATCCTTGATGTCGCACGTCTTGCAGTGGACGCAATTCTGCGCGTTGATCTGGAAGCGCAGATCGTCGCCTTCGCCGACAACTTCGTACACACCCGCCGGACAGTAGCGCTGGGCCGGCTCGGCGTACACCGGAAGATTGTAGCCGATCGGGATTTCCGGATCCTTCAGCGTCAGATGGACCGGCTGATCCTCCTCATGATTGGTGTTCGAGAGGAACACCGAGGAAAGGCGATCGAAGGTGAGCACGCCGTCGGGCTTGGGATAGTCGATCTTCGGGGCTACCGATGCGTGCCACATCCCTTCATTGTCGGGCTTGTGCTTCATGGTGAAGGGCCAGCGCAGGCCGAGCAGCTCGACCATCATTGCCGCGCTGGCGAGCAGCGTGCCCCAGGTGTCGCCGAACTTCTTGACCAGCGGCGCCACGTTGCGGACGCCGCGCAGCTCCTTGTAGACCCAGCTCTTCTCATAGGCCTCGGGATAGGCGGCCAGTTCGTCCGCCTCGCGCCCGGCGCCGACCGCGGCGAAGGCGGCCTCGGCGGCCATCATGCCGCTCTTCATCGACGTGTGGGTGCCCTTGATGCGCGGCACGTTGAGGAAGCCCGCCGCGTCGCGGATCAGCGCGGCGCCGGGCGCGACCAGCTTGGGCACCGACTGGAAGCCGCCGTCCGAAATGGCACGCGCGCCATAGGAGACGCGCTTGCCGCCCTTCAGGATCGCCGCGATCTCCGGATGAGTCTTCCAGCGCTGCATCTCCTGGAAGGGCGAGAGATAGGGGTTCTTGTAGTTGAGCCAGGTGACGAAGCCGAGGGCAACCTGCCCGTCCGCCTGATGATAGAGGAAGCCGCCGCCATTGGCGCCGTCGGTGAGCGGCCAGCCCTGGGTGTGAATCACGCGGCCCGGCACGTGATGGGCCGGATCGATATCCCACAGCTCTTTGATGCCGATGCCGTAGATCTGCGGCTGGCTGTCCTTGTCGAGCTCGAAGTTGCGGATCAGCTGCTTGGTCAGGTGCCCGCGACACCCCTCTGCGAAGAAAGTGTATTTGGCATGCAGCTCGAGGCCCGGCTGATAGTCGGGCTTGTGCTCGCCGTCGCGCGCCACGCCCATGTCGCCGGTGGCGACGCCCTTCACGCTGCCATTGTCGTGATAGAGGATCTCGGCCGCGGCGAAGCCCGGGAAGATCTCGACGCCCAGTTCCTCGGCCTTGCCGGCGAGCCAGCGGCAGAGATTGCCGAGCGAGCCCGTATAGGTGCCCTTGTTGTGCAGGAACGGCGGCGTGATGAACTCGGGAAAGCCCGACTTGCCCTTCTCGCTCAGTACCCAGTGGTGATTCTCGGTCACCGGCGTGGCCGCCAGCGGGCAGCCATCGTCGCGCCAGCCGGGCAGCAGCTCGTCCAGCGCCTTGGGGTCGATCACCGCGCCGGAAAGGATGTGCGCGCCGACCTCGGAGCCCTTTTCGAGGATGCATACCGAAAGCTCGCCGCCCGCCTCGCCGGCCAGCTGCTTCAGCCGGATCGCCGCCGAAAGGCCCGCGGGGCCCGCGCCGACGATCACGACGTCATAGGGCATCGACTCCCGTTCGCTCATCATCGCATCCTTCACAATCTTGGCCTGACACGCGCCGCATCGCTTGTCGTCGCATGCTGGCAACGTCCTGTCCCTTGGTCGATGAAGGCAGATTGACCCGCCCGTCAAGGCATGACTCTTAGGCAGCGTGGGAGGCGAATACACAGCGGATTGGGGGCGTACCCTGGCGAGCGCGCTCGAATGGTGGCGCGATGCGGGGGTCGAAACCCTTCAGGAGGACGAGGCTCGTGACTGGCTCGCGCGGCCGGCGCCCGTGCAGGCGACGCAGGCTGCCGTAGCGTCGCCCCAGCCCGAGGCCCTGCCCGACACGCTCGCCGCCTTCACGGCCTGGCGCACCGGCGATACCGTTCCGGAAGCGGCCTGGCTGACGCCGCGGGTTGCCCCGAGCGGCCCGGCAAATGCCGTGCTGGTGGTACTCACCGATATGCCGGAAAGCGACGATCAGGACGCACTTCTGGCCGATGGCGCGGCTGGAAAGCTGCTCTCGCGCATGCTGACCGCCGCCGGAATCGCGCGCGATTCGGTCTATTTCCTGTCGCTCGCCGTCGCCCGCCCGCTGGCCGGGCGCATCCCGCCCGACCAGGAGGAGCGGCTGATCGAGATCGCCAGGCATCATCTCAAGCTGCTCCAGCCCGCCCGGCTGCTGATCCTGGGCCAGGCGGCGAGCCGTGTCGTGACCGAGGCGAATGACGGCGCACCGGCCAATGGTTTAGTCGATGTTAACCATTTCGGCGGAAAAACGCAGGCAGTGGCGAGCCTGCACCCGCGTTTCCTGCTGGAGCGCCCCGCCGCCAAAAGCGAAGCCTGGAAGCACCTGTTGCTATTGACCCGGGGGAGCCTGTGACCATGCGTATCCTGCTTGCCGCCGCATTGCTCGCGTCTCCGGCGCTGGCCCATGCCGCCGATCTTCCCGCCGGAGCGGACAGTTCCGGCACCGCCGAAGACGGTGTCGCCGCGCCCGCCCCGCGCGAGGGCGACGGCATTCCGGATCAGCTCGATTCGGACCAGAAGGCCGGATACCGCAAGGTGTTCGCCGCGCTCCGCACCCAGCGCTGGCAGGACGCGCAGATCCAGCTCGATTCGATGAAGCCGGGTCCGCTCCATGCGATCGCCCGCGCCGAACTCTATACTGCAAAGAACTCGCCCAAGGTCGAGCTGGCCCCGCTGCTCCAGCTGATCGGCGAAGCGCCCGAGCTGCCCCAGGCCGACCAGCTCAGCCGCATGGCCAGGACGCGCGGCGCCATGACCACTCCCGCCATCCCGGTGGCGGCGCGGCTGGTCTGGTATGATGGCGCGCCGGTCCGCCAGCGCGCCCGCTCGATCAAGAGCGACACCGCAGCCACCGAGATCGCGCTCGCCATCCAGCCCTATGTGAAGGCCGATCAGGGCACCGAGGCCGAAGGCGTGGTCGCCCGGTTCGAAGCGGACCTGACGCCCGAGGCCCGGACCGAGTGGCAGCAGAAGGTCGCCTGGATCTACTATGTCGCCGGCGACGACGACAATGCTCGCCGCGTCGCCGCCAAGGCGCAGGACGGCACCGGCGACTGGGCGCCGCAGGCCGATTGGGTCGCCGGGCTCGCCGCCTGGCGCGAGCAGGACTGCGCCGGCGCCACCGCCGCCTTCGAACGCGTCGCCACCCGCGCCGCCGACACCGAACTGCGCTCCGCGGGCCTCTATTGGGGCTCGCGCGCCGAAATGGCCTGTGGCCGCCCGGAGAAAGTCGCGGCGAAGCTGCGCGCGGCCACTCAATATGGCGAGACCTTCTACGGCCTGCTCGCCAAGTCGGCGCTCGGCATCGAGGACAAGCCCGGCAAGGGCGAGAAGTTCGTCGCCGATGACTGGCGCGCGCTGGAACGCCGCCCGAATGTCCGCGTCGCCGCCGCCCTGGTCGAGATCGACGAGGACGGGCTGGCCGACGAAGTGCTGCGCTATCAGGCCAAGATCGGCAGCCCTTCCGAGCATATTGCACTCACGCGCCTCGCGGGCCGGCTGAGCCTGCCTTCCACGCAGCTCTGGCTCACGCACAATTGCCCGCAGGGGACGCAGCCGCTCACCGCGGCACGCTATCCGGCGCCGAACTGGACCCCGGCCGGCGGCTGGCGCGTCGACAAGGCGCTGGTCTTCGCCCACACCCTTCAGGAATCGCGCTTCAACTCGGAGATCCGCAGCGCGGCCGGGGCGATGGGCCTGATGCAGGTGAAGACGGGCGCGGCGATCGACATCGGCCGCCGCAACGGCGTGAACTATGCCGCGAGCGACCTGACCAAGCCGTCGGTCAACATGGAGATCGGCCAGTCCTATCTCGAGCAGCTGCGCGACCAGCCCTTCCCCGGCGGCCTGCTGCCCAAGGTGATCGCCTCCTACAATGCCGGCCCCACGCCGGTCGCCAACTGGAACGCGATGATCAAGGACGGCGGCGACCCGCTACTCTATATCGAGAGCATCCCTTATTGGGAGACACGCGGCTATGTGATGACGGTGCTGCGCAATTATTGGATGTACGAGAACCAGGAAGGCCGGAAGTCGAGCAGCCGCGAGGCGCTGGCGCAGGGCATGTGGCCCAAATTCCCGGGCATGCAGGGCCCGGCGGCAGTGAAGCTCAGCGTGCGCAAGCTCGCGTTCCACCAGGACGGCAATGCCAATCGATGAGCGCATCGCGTTCCGCCCTGTACGGATCGCGGTGCTGACGGTCTCCGATACGCGGACGATGGCGGAAGATCGCTCGGGCGACCGGCTGGTCGAGCGACTGACTGCCGCCGGGCATGTGCTGGCGGATCGCGCGATCGTGGCCGACGATGCGGACGTGATCGTCGCCCGGCTCCACGCCTGGATCGACGATCCGCAGATAGAGGTGATCCTCACCACCGGCGGCACCGGCGTGACCGGCCGCGACGTGACGCCCGAGGCGCTCGCGCGCGTCCGGGACAAGGAGATACCGGGTTTCGGCGAGCTGTTCCGCTGGCTCAGCTACCAGTCGATCGGCACTTCCACGATCCAGTCGCGCGCCACCGCGGGCGTGGCGCGCGGCACCTATATCTTCGCCCTGCCCGGCTCGACCGGCGCAGTCACCGATGCGTGGGACGGCATCTTGGCGACTCAGCTCGACATCCGCCACAAGCCCTGCAACTTCGTCGAGCTGCTGCCGCGGCTGGGGGAGCGATAGGCACACGCCATTCCCCGACGAAGGCCAGGCCCCAGTCTCGGCACAATTGGATGGGTGGCCGCCGCGGAACCGAAGCATTGCATCCCGATGCGACCCCGCTCCTCCCGGAAGGGAGGGAACGCAACCCTATTTCTTCCCCCCGGCCGCCTTCTCCTCCTCGTCGAGGAAGGTGAACAGGTCGCCGGTCATCGACGACCACCAATCCACCGTGTCGGCGAAATTGGCATAGCTCACCTTGCCTATCGTGGTGACGTCCATCCAGGTGGAGAGGTCGCCGTCCTTGTCGATCACGATGCGCAGGAAGCGCTTCTTGGCGTTCCAGCGATTGGCCAGCCCGGCATCGTACCAGGGCTTCTTCTTGTACCAGGAAAAGAACTGCATCGACGTGCAGCCCTTGGGCGTGCCGCAATCATAGAATTCGATGGTGAAAGGCGATCCGTTGGCCGCGCTGCCGATATAGAGATCGCCGCTGCCTTCATGCTTCTTCAACTCGGCCTTGTAGCCTTCGCTCTGGAGCAGCTTCACCACTTCCTCAGGATGCGCGATGTCGACCATCCGCGCCGGATCGCCCTTCTGCGCCGCCGCCGGCATCGCCCACAGACCGGCCGCCACCACGGCCGCGATCAAAGCCTTGCCCATCACTCCCCCCTTCCCTGCTTCCGTGCCCGGTGGGGAAGCCGCCGCGGCGGCCACCGGGCCGGGCACTTGGGAGCTTCCCCATCGCCCGCACCCTAACACGCCGCCGCGGCACGGCAATCATCCCGGTTCGTTGACGAACACGCCCAGTTCGTTCCCCGCCGGATCGCGGAAATGAAAGCGGCGGCCACCCGGAAAGGCGAAGATCGGCACCGTGATCTCGCCGCCCGCGCCCTTCACGCTTTCGAATGCCGCTTCGAGGTCCTGCACCTCGACGATCGGCAGCAGCAGCGGGATCGGCTGGTCGCCCGTACCGTTGATGCCGAGATCGGTATCACCGGTAGTGGTGGCTGCATAATCCGGGCCGAAATCGGTGAAGCGCCATCCAAAGGCCCGTGCATAGAAATCGCGTGCGCCGCCGACATCCTTCGAGGGCAGTTCGAGATAGCTGATCCTTGCCATGTTCGCCTCCAATGTTCTTGCTATGTTCTATTCCCGCGCCTAGGCTTTGGCAATGGCGAAGAATCGTCCCGTGCGCGGCGCCACCCTCAACCAGGAGAGCAGCCGCTTCAACCTGCCAGCGCGCGAGGCGGACGGCGACTGGCTCGATGCGCGCGCGGCGCTGGACGACGCCCCGCCGCCGCTGCGCACGACGGTGACGGTGGAGCGGGCCCGGACGATCATCACGCGCAACCAGTCGCCCGACATTGCCTTCGATCGCTCGATCAACCCCTATCGCGGCTGCGAGCATGGCTGCATCTATTGCTTCGCCCGGCCGACCCATGCCTATCTCGACCTGTCGCCGGGACTCGATTTCGAGAGCAGGCTCTTCGCCAAGCCCGATGCGCCGGCGCTGTTGCGCGCGGAACTGGGCAAGCGCGGCTATGTATGCCGGCCGATCGCCTTCGGCACCAATACCGACCCCTATCAGCCCATCGAGGCCGAGTGGCGGATCACGCGCGGCTGCATCGAAGTGCTGGCCGAGCACGACCATCCGCTGACGATCACCACCAAGTCCAACCGCGTGACGCGCGATATCGACCTGCTCGCCCCGATGGCACGCAAGGGGCTGGCGGCGGTGATGATCTCGGTCACTTCGCTCGACCCGAAGATCGCGATGACGGTGGAGCCCCGCGCCCCGCATCCCGAGAAGCGGCTGGCGGCGATGCGGCAGCTGGCCGATGCGGGAGTGCCGGTGTTCGTCTCGCTGGCGCCGGTGATCCCGCAGGTGACCGATCACGAGCTCGAGCATATCCTGGAACGCGCCGCCGAGGCCGGGGCGCGGACCGCCTTCTTCCTGCCGGTGCGGCTGCCGCACGAAGTCTCGCCGCTGTTCCGCGCCTGGCTCGACGCGCATTTCCCCGATCGCGCGGGCAAGGTGATGGCGACGATCCAGTCGATCCGCGGCGGCAAGGACAATGATCCCAATTTCCACACCCGGTTCCGCGGGCACGGCCCCTGGGCCGAACTGCTGCGGACGCGGTTCCGGATGGCGGCGAAACGCCATGGGCTGGACCGGGAAGCGCTGCGCTTGCGGACGGACCTGTTCCGACCGCCCAGGGGACCGCAAGGGGAGCTGTTCTAGCGCCCGCCTAGCGGCACATCGCCTCCAGCGGCAGTTGCGCCGGCGCCTGCGGTTCCTTCAGCCCCCTGGCGGCCATCGCGCCGTTCAGGCCCTGGGGCTGCGGCGCGAGTGCCGGGTTCACCTCGGAAGCATAGTGGGGATCGCGCTCCGCCTCCTCGATCGAGACGAACCGATAGCCCTTCTCGCGATAGAGCGCGATCAGCTGCGGCATCATGCGCGCGTCAAAGGCACCCAGGTGCATGAGCAGCACATAGGGGATGTCGCGGCCGTAGAGCGCCTGGCTCATCGTGCGGGCGCGATCGGCCTGGACCGCGGCGGTGCCCAGCCACGCCCGCTCCATCTTCAGGATCGCGTCGTCATCGCCCCTGGCCACGCAGCGCGCATAGGCGTCGTTATAGGCCCAGTCCGAGAAGTCCATGGTCACCGTCGCGACCTTGTAGCCCCGCTCCGCCAGCAGCCGGCGGATGCGCGCGCGGCGCGGGGGGTCGGCGGCGGCTTCGGCGAGAAAGGGATAGCGGAACCAGCGCCAGTCGGCGGCGCCCATCCTGGCCTTGAGGACCGGCTCGTTCTTCTCCAGCTCGCTCAGGAACTGCGCATCGCTCAGCTGGTCGA
Organism: Galium porrigens var. tenue; assembly: GCA_012274505.1. NCBI lineage: Eukaryota > Viridiplantae > Streptophyta > Magnoliopsida > Gentianales > Rubiaceae > Galium > Galium porrigens. The sequence goes on from JAAGWI010164075.1 coordinate 24,154, forward strand.
GATTGGCATGACTCCAGCCATGGTTGCCGAGCGTCAGCCCCGCCGCCCGCCATTTGTCGAGCACCGGAGCGGAAGCGGGCTCGCGCTCGAGCTGCACGCCGTTGACGAAGCCGATCGCCGGCGCCCCGCCGGCCTTCAGCGCAGCAATGATCCGCTCGCCGACGCCGACCCGTGTATCGCCTTGCGGCAAGGAGGCGTGCGCAGTGAGATCGTCGAAGGTGAAGGCGATCCTCGGCGCGGGTCCCGCCGGCGCGGCGACCACCCTGCCCGCGTCCTTCACCTTGTCCGAAAGGAGCGACAGCGGCACCGCATCGGCCATCGCCCGATAGCCGGCCATCGAGGGGTGGAGCCCGTCATTGTCATATTCCTTGCGCAGCCGGTTCGGTGTCGCGGGATCGCGCAGCGCAGCGTCGAGATCGATCACGCCGTCGAAATTGCCGGGCGCGCGGATCCAGGCATTCACCACGGCGCGATCTGCCTCGTTCTGCGCATCCGGATGATAATAGGCCGAGCCGCCATAGGGTGTGATCGTCGCGCCGATCACCTTGATCCCCTGGGCACGAGCGCGGGCGACCATCTGGCGATAGGCGCCGATCATCCCCTCCACCAGCGCGGCATGCGCCTCGGGCGTCGCCGGGGCGTCGCGGGTGAGCGTGCCGAGATCGTTGACGCCCTCCAGGATCACCAGATGGGTGACACCCGGATAGGTCAGCACCTCGCGGTCGAAGCGCGCGAGCACATTGGGGCCAAGCCCGTCGTTGAGCAGCCGGTTGCCGCCGATGCCGGCGTTGAGCACTGCCATGTCGGCAAGCGCCGGCGTGGCGCGCAGGCGGAGCTGGAGCGCGTCGGTCCAGCGCTGGTTGCTGTTGGCCGGCACGCCATAGCCGTCGGTGATCGAATCGCCGAGCACCACCACTGCGGAAGCCTTGGCCGAAACCGTCTCGATCGCGCCGATCTGCACCCAGCGATCGACTCGCCTGGCATCTGGCAGGTCTGCGGCATCGACATGGTCGCCATGGAGATAATAGCTGGTCGCACGCGAGCCGGGATGGCCGGTCTGTTGTGCCGGCGCCTCGGGCAGATGGATCGTGATCGCCAGATCCGCGCCCGCCCGCACCGGCAGCGTTATCGGGTCCGACCAATAGTCCGCACCCGCCGGGATGGTGACGCTCCTCGCCCCGCCGAAGCGCAGCGCCACCAGGCTCGCGGCATCGATTCGCGGCGAGGCGGGATCCATCGCCCGCGCGATCGTCGCCGCGCCGAGGCGCAGGGGTTCGGTGCCATGGGCATTGGTGAAGCGGACACGCAGCCTGGTGCCGGCGATCTGGATGCGCACCAGCTGGCGGAGCGTTGCGTCCTTCAGGTCCTCCACCGGCAGCGCATTGTTGCCGGGGATCATCTGCGACGTAGCCCAGGCCGTAACCCAGCGCTCGCCCGGCGCCGCCGCGGCACCCAGCAGCAGGACCAGCGCCGCCAGGCGCGCGATCAGCCCCATATCCCTCTCCCTCTTGCGTCTCTGCGCGATGATAGCGCTACCATATCCAAGCCGCGCCGGTGCGCAATGGCGAACTGCATCCTGCCGATCAGGAAAATGGCGGCCACTGCGCGAAGCAAGTGGCGCCTGAGTTGGGACCGGGCAGCGAAAAGAGGGATCCAAACACCGCCCGGTGGTCTGAGACCTGTTGCCACCATAGCCATCCCCGCGATGGACACAATATAGAAACATACTGTCGCCGAATAGAAACAAGAGGCCGATTGCGCGCCCTCGCCGCCGGGCCTAGGCCAACCCCAGACGATAAGGACCCCTTATGCGCGCGCTTGCCTTTGCTTTCGCCCTCACGCTTCCCGCCATCGCCAATGCCCAGGATGTCCAGCCGACCGGCAAGCTGCCGGATACGGTGACTCCCCTCGCCTATCGGCTCGACCTGACGATCGTTCCGGAAAAGCCGCGCTTCAGCGGCCATGCGGAGATCGACGTGCAGCTCAACAAGGCGGCGCAGGCGGTCTGGATGCACGGCCGCAATCTCAACGTCACCAAGGCGGTGGCAGTGGTCGGCGGGAAGGAAATCCCGCTCGGCTTCGCGCAGAAGAGCCCCCATGGTCTTGCCCAGATCGATTTCGGCAGGATGGTGCAGCCGGGCCGGCGGACCCTCAAATTCGATTATGACGAGGCGTTCGGCACCGGCGCCTCGGGCCCCTATCGCGTCAACGTGGCGGGCAGCTGGTACAGCTGGACCCAGTTCGAATCGATCGATGCGCGCGCGGCCTTTCCGGGCTTCGACGAGCCGGGTTTCAAGACGCCCTTCACCGTCTCGCTGACCACCAAGCCGGGCTTCGTCGCGCTGAGCAACGCGCCCGAGACGGGCAAGCCGGTCAAGGTCGGCGCGCTGGTCAAGCACCGCTTCATCGCCACCAAGCCGCTGCCGACCTATCTGGTCGCCTTCGTCGTCGGCCCCTTCTCGACCATAGGCGCCAAGGTCCCGCCCACGCCCGAGCGCAAGACGCCGCTGGCGCTGCGCATCGTCGGCACCCAGCCCTACAAGGACCGGATGCAGTTCGCGCTCGACAATTCGGGCCCGATCGTCGCGCTGCTCGAGAAATATTTCGGCCAGGCCTTCCCCTTCCCGAAGCTCGACCAGATCGGTTCGCCGGTGATGCCGGGCGCGATGGAGAATGCCGGTGCCGACATCTATGGCGACGGCATCCTGTTCGTCGACGAGAGCGATGCGACGTCGAGCAAGCAGACTTTCGGCATGGTCGTGGCGCACGAGCTGTCGCACCAATGGTTCGGCGATCTCGTCACGCCCGCCTGGTGGGACGATATCTGGCTGAACGAAAGCTTCGCCAACTGGATGGGCTATCGCATCGGCAACGAATGGCGCCCCGATCTCGACATCGGCGTCGACGCCATCTCCGAGGGTTTCGAGGCGATGGATCTCGACGCGCTGGTCGCCGGCCGCCCCATCCACCAGAAGATCGCCAACGATGCCGACATCGACGCGGCGTTCGACCAGATCACCTATGGCAAGGGCGGCCAGGTCGTCGGGATGATCGCCGCCTATATGGGCGATGAGAAGTTCCGCGACGGCGTGCGCCTCCACATGTCGCGCCACAAATATGGCAACGCCAGCACTGACCAGTTCTTCACCTCGCTGGCCGACGCCGCCCATGATCCGCGCGTGCTCGAATCGCTGCGCGGCTTCGTCGACCAGCAAGGCGTGCCGGTGGTGACCTTCCGCCGCGCCAACGGAGTGCTCACCGCCAGCCAGCAGCGTTTCGCCTATTTCGGCACCAACGCGCCCGCCGAGCAATGGATCATCCCGCTCTGCATCCGCCAGGGCGACGCCAAGAGCTGCACATTGCTCGACAAGCCGAGCGCCCCGATCGTCGCCAACGGCACGGGCACGATCGTCCCCAATGCGGGCGGCTGGGGCTATTACCGCTTCGACCTCGATCCCGCCGACTGGGATTCGCTGATCGCCGCCGCCCCCACCCTGCCGACCGGCGAGGCACTGTCGGTGGACGACAGCCTGTGGGCGAGCTTCTACGCCGGCAAGGCGAACACCGCGCAGCTCGTCGCGCTCAGCCGCGCGATGGCCCGGCATCCCAAGACCAAGATGCAGCTCGACAACGGCACCCGTCTCGCCGGTCTGCGCGGACGCGGGCTGATCGGCGCGGCGGCGCTGCCCGCCTATCGCAAGCTGTTCGTCGACCTCTATGGCCCGATGCTGGCGAAGATCGGCTTCGATCCGAAGGCCGGCGCGCATGCAGGCGACAATGCCGACACCGTCGAGCTGCGCGAGCAGCTGGTGGGCTTCGTGGCGGACAACGGCCATGACGCGGCGCTGCGGGCCAGGCTGGCTGCGGCGGTGGACGCCCGGCTCGCCGGCGACAAGCAGGCGCTCGACGACGATTTCATGCCGTTGGCGCTGGCCGTCGCGGTCCAGGATCGCGGCGTGCCGTTCGCCAGGACACTGGCGGAGCGGGCGCTGACGGACAAGGCGCCCGACCTTCGCCAGGCGGCGTTTCGCGCCATCGCATCTTCAGGCAATGCCGATGTCGCGAAATGGTATTTCACCGAGTTCGACGATCCCCGCTACGCGCCGCGCGAGCGGCTGTTCGCGGCCGCGATCTTCCTGAACGACGCCGATACCCGCGACGCCGCGCTCGAATATATGCTCGCGCATTTCGACGAATTCTCGAAGCTCACCGGTGGCGGCGGCATCTTCTCGGGCCGTTCGGCCCAGATGTTCAAGTCGCAATGTTCGCTCGCCGCCGCCGACACGGTCGATACCAAGCTGCGCGCCGAGGGCGGCAGCACGCTGGGGCTCGATCGCGCGGTGGAGGGCATCCGCAACTGCGCCCGCTTCAAGGACGCCAAGGCCGGAGAAGTCACGGCGGCGTTCGCCGCGATGTGAAAGTTCGCCGGGATGTGAGAAGCCAGACACCTCTCCCCGGCGGGGGGAGGTTTGGGATTCTCAGGCCGCGGCCAGCTTGAAATCCTTGTACTGCTCGCGGATCGCGGTCTTGAGCAGCTTGCCCGTGGCGGTGTGCGGCAGGCTCTCGACAAAGAGCACTTCGTCCGGCAGCCACCATTTGGCGACATGCTGCGCCAGATGCGCCTGCACCTGCTCCGCCGTCACGTCGCTGCCGGACTCGCGGACCACGAGCAGGATCGGCCGCTCGTCCCATTTGGGATGGTGCACGCCGATCGCCGCCGCTTCCGCCACGCCGGTACAGCCGATCGCGGCATTCTCCAGGTCGACCGAGCTGATCCACTCGCCGCCCGACTTGAT
>JAAGWI010164138.1:0-10008 GCA_012274505.1 Galium porrigens var. tenue
TAAAAGAGGGACGGAGGGAGTATAACATAAAATGGAAAACAAATAAGTGCAAATTATTATCTGATCGTAAATTAATGAATTGCATTGATAAGTTGTGCTAAAAAGTTAAAAGTAGCATCTTATTTCTCAAAAATAAATTGCTATGATAATGGTGCATGATAAGTAATAGAAACATCTTAAAGTATAACATATCTTAGAAAGAAAAATTACTCTTGAAGTTATATGTGTTCGGAAATACAATGGTGTGACATATTTATTCAATTGAAAATGAGTGTTATCTTTCGAGGTTATTTTTGCAAATATCACTTCTTTGTTTGAATTATCAAGGCACCATTAAATAAGCAAAGGAATTTTGCGGCTTTTACAAATTTAAATGGTTAGCTGCACAGAAAATAATAGTATACTCAATCGTATGTAGTATTACAAATTAAAGTTTCCAAAACGAATGTACTGCATAAACTTATGAAGATACATGGATTGTTTTACCTATCTTCTTTGTGTGCAAAATGTTCTGCAGAACCTCCTACCAAACAAACAAACCACCACTATAGTACACTATATACTTTCCTATAATAAATTATTGGAAAGAAACCAGATCTTTTCTGAATACAAATGAATGGGTATAACTTAACAGAGAGAATAATGTCCGGAGATGGTCACTGAATCTGTGAAGCATCGCCCTCCTTTGGCCAGGTAATCAGACCGAGCTATCAACTCCAGTAGAGAAAGGCGCAATAAGAAGACTGGAGACCTAGAAATACAATACCCATGACTTTCTAACATTTCCCGTTTGGGCAAAATTGCATTCCTGGTAGCAACACACTGCTTTCTGATCATCACTATCTGAAGAGGATGATTCAAACAGCACAGCTGAAACATTCCCCAGGTATACATCAATGGTTATAGCTGGAAAGTACCCAACTCGCGCCCATGTTGTGTGAGCTTTACTTTCCGTTCACCCACCCACTCCAAACGGTAAGACAGATCAAGATGATGAAGTAAAAGCATCAGCCTATCAATCTCACTTGAAGACTTCTTGCTCTCCTGAAAAATGTAAGATTTTTCAATATCTTAGTTTGGGTTTGAAGTTACTTTACAAGAATTAATAAGGGAATCGAATACTATTTAAAGTATATAGATCCACTTTTTTGGGAAACTGTACCTTTGGACTGAACGGAGCATCCTTTGATATTCCACTAGCCATTATGCTGGACCTAGTAGAATTAGGGGAAAACCCCTCCCATGGGGGAACAAATATGAGTTTCGTGCACTGAACGGGTGTAAGATTCCTGCTAAGTTTCTCCCACCAGACTGATCCCAACGACCACCACCTGATCATCAGCACGTTCTCAGAAAAAGCAACCAGGCCCTGCAATTAAAACAATGTTAAGAAAGGTGGGTCTAATTTTTCTACATTTTCTATGATATGCTAATGTTTATTTCACTACCTTGTGTCTTTCTTTATAGTCTCTTCCTGGTATATTTAGGTCTCCCTCTTTCCTGTTTAATCTATTCTAGTGGTTTTCTTTTTTCCAAAACTTTACTAGGGCAGATAGTGGTCCTCTAATTTCTCCCTCCCACTGTGTTGTCAAATTATAAATTACATATGAATTATGTTGGTATACACTATACAGATAACAGGAGGAGAAGTAAGAAAACAATAAAATGCCTTTTAAAATTATTTCCTAATGCTATTCTTCATAGCTGCTATTCTAAACCAATTTATTAAGAACCTTTTAAATTAAGAAATTTTCAAACCTAACCTCTAAAATGATCAAATAAAGTGTTCTGAAAACCATGAGGGATATGTAATCATTGTAATAACTTTCAAGAGAAATCGGAAGAAAAAAGCTAACCTCTCCATCCTGTGAAAAACTCAAAGCTGAAATAGCAGTGGTGACTGCTGTCTCTGAAGCTCCTCCTAGCAAACTTGGAATTCCTGGAGGTCCACTTGCATCCAAGGCCTTTATCATCACCATGCTGTAAGGTATATGAAAATTAATCACATAACAGCGGTTAAGAAAAATCTCCAAAGAAGAGTTTGCAGGCTTCAGTTCCTTTCAAAGAAAAAATGATGTTCCTTTCTTCCTAATCTCCTAAAGTGGGTGCTAGTAGTTTTTATTCATGTGCTAACAGATAGCATAGATCGGGGAGAAACAGATCTCAACAAGCTTGGCGAAGAACAGGACAACAGTATGCACATGCAAAAAGTACACAAGGAGTAAAACCCATCTTTAGACAATCTACATTTAAATTCCAGCTCTTTATATAATTCTAATGTTCCGTAAGAGAATTTAGCTGAGGCTAAACGACTTGTGCTATCTTGTCATACCTTTGCATGTCATACACCCGAATGCTGGCATTTTTAATCTCGGCAATTGCATCCCCAACAGCCAACCTTGTTGACGTATCATTTAAAGCGACCATAGGAAAAACACGGACTAGCTCTCTCAAGATAGACAATGAACTCTGGAAGCAACTTCTGCGCATGGCAGAGTTACTAGGATCCATGGTCTGCAAAATGAAAGTGACCACCTGCAAACCTGTGTAGATGTTAGCGGTTTCAGACATAAAATGCTAGAAACTCTCAGAGTAAAGGTAAATCTGACCGGGGAACCTAACTGGGGCCTGGGAAGGAATAAACAGATGCAATGCTGACACATAGCAAGTTAGTAACTTAGGGATGGGGAAGACTACATACAAGAACAGAAAAATGCTTCATGAGTAAATTACTAACATCCTAAGAATCTATGACTGCAGAACTTAGGTAATCTAAAGGAAGAATCATTAAAGAACCATGTAACTAGTTGAGTAAAGCCAGAAAGTGAAAATTAAAATATAATTTACTTCACAAAGCAGTAACAAGAACTGCATTGGATGCAAATGATTCTAGTAGTGTTCAATTTCCTACTGATCTTTCAGTTTTAAACTCTCTGCAACTGAGTGGAAAAAAATCCCCTAAGTTAATGCTTAGTGGATCAAATTCTGCCCCATTCGCTGACTCTAATCACTTGAGTTATAGATCACCCAATAACAAATCAAAAGAAAATGACAACAAAAGTTAGTCCACATTTGACTGCAAGATTTGTCCATGCTTCGTTCTTGACAAATTTCAACTTTCGAGACAGGAAATGATCCAAGAATCATTCTTGAAAAGTAACATCAAGACAGAGAACAGTGCACAATAAAGATGCCATGAAATAGAACGATAACCACATAAAGTTTCAATTAATATCAACAAATCAGCTAGATCACATAATTTCCAGCTCAAAATTTACTTTTACACACCTTATCAAGATGTTGAGCTAAGTTTCTTGGATAACCGCGCACAATTCGGATGAGAGTCTTGAGTGACACAGCATGAACAGGTGAATCAGATGCAGTAGCCCAGATCTGTCTTTGAATTACATTCAGAAATCCACCCACATCAGCCATAGCTAGATTTGGGAGAAGTATTTCAACTAATGCCTCCCTAATATTTTCTGATACAGGCTGAGCATTAGCAGATGAACTGCTAACACATTCGATCTGAAAAAATATGTCCCCTATCAATCGAGGAATTTCAGAACCAATACATGATTTCCATGTGCTGTCCATACCTTCTGCAAGAATCTCAGCAGCAGTAGAACTATATTTTTCATTCATGGCCATAACCAATTTGACCAATGACTGAACAGTCACTGCAGCAAGACAAGGCTTTACAAGGCTAGGGTACCAAACAGCCAAAGCAGCAGCGACAATCATATGAGAGGTCATAGCATCTTGATTTGTTCCTCCAACACAGGAGATCCAGTCTTGCATATCAAATGAGTCTAACCATGAGAGTATTTCAGATTCATTGCTTTGACTGTCAGAAATAAGAGAGGTGGCTTTGGCCTCAGATAGTGGACTTTCATGTTCTGTTTCTGTCACTCCAGTTGATCCACTAAGAAATTGTTCTCGAGGGTTTGGCCTTTTACGGCTTAAGGGGCGTGGAATGGCACGTGATGCTGCACAATGGAAAAGAGAGCGAGCAGCCATTTTCACATGCTCAAACTCATCTTGCCAGAAGCTTACCAGGACCTACAAAGCATGCCATGAGAAAATTCAGAGAAAATACAAAACAAACAAAAAAAAAGTCTGTAGTTTTTGCAATGGTTGGCAGAAATGGTAGAAAGAAGAAAGCCCAATATATATAGCACCCAAAATATCAAGAAACTGGAAAATTGCTTCACAATATCTGAGTATAGGCTTACTATTTCAAATTTAAATTATACATTCTCCCATAAAAGACGGCAATACATACATTCTCGAATTTAAATATAATGAGAAGACGGCAATATATCACATAGTATTTTCTAATGTCCTACTTGTGATCTATAACCTCTCTTTAACAGTTTGCACATTATTGTCAGTTTTTTTAAGGTCTTGTAAGTTATAATTCCATTTGGTAGACAGGGCTTTACTTCAGAAGCATGTGTTTACCCGACCTTCTCAATTGTAATATGTTGGTTCAGAAGGAAATCAACCATATTCGTACCTAAGGGATGCATACATCAACACAAGTCCATGGGGTAAAGATGCAACTTTGTCCTTCAACCTACTTTCTTAGGCTGCAAATTTGTCCTTTCAATTTTTATTGGTATCAAAAATAACCCTTAACTTTTGAAATGAATACAATTACAACCCTCTTGGTATGAGAATTAAACTTGTACTGGTCATATATGAAAGGGATATTTCTGAAAAGAAGAACAGGATCTTGAAAATTCCATCTCGTAAAAATAGCTAATTACACACATTAGTATAATTACATCTAACAAAAACAGTAGCAGCACAACAATCCGATAATGATTGTGCTCAATATTTGTAAGTAAAGGTCCTAGGTTTCCTAGTTCATTGTAGCGACATAAAATGTAAGACATATAAGGTCTTAGGTTACCAAACTTGGAAACACTACTTGACCTTTCTCTTAATGGACAGACATTTTCATTACCATTATCATCTGGTACAGTAAAGAACTAAGGTAACAGTTCAATGCTACAACAGTCTTTCTCCAACTTTGATCTAATTCATATCACTATACTCAACTGAGGCGTGTTGTATATTCACATTTAGTCTATGAATAGTCTAGTTCAAAGATTTATCAGGTAAACCTTTCAACTTGATCTAGATCATATCAATATAACTGCTGTTGTACCTGTTAGTTGTAATAGTAATGATGACTGTAATTTTTGCTTCTGTTTTTTGTATCTATATTTTACAATATGGAGTGTTGCAGAACCTGTTTTTACTTTTTAGCATGGCCGTTTAAAATTTGCATGATCAGAACAAAATTTCTTCTACCCAGAAGGTTACAATTCTGTTCTTTTAAGAAGTTGAGAGGCACTTTTGAGCTGAAAAATTTTTAGAGGGTAAATCTGCACCTAAGAAAATATTTGAAGGGCAAAGCACCTTTCCTCAAGTCCATACTCCCTTCGTTTGTTTTATTGTAGCACACTTTTTGGCACAATTTTTCATAAATTTCATATAGTATGTAAGATACCGTTAGATTCTCCGTAGTCCGTAACATGTATTTTCTGAATATAAAAAATTTATATGTCCTTATGTATCTAAAGTTATTAGTGGTCAAACGTGGGCTTAAAAAATGTTGATGAAAAGTGTGCCAATAAAAATAAACGGAGAGTATGCACAACTGTAGTCAAGCAGTTGGGTTGTGCCCAGTTGTAGCCAAGCAGCAAACAGAGTCAAAAAGCTAAAGCTAAAGCTAAAAGTAAAATAAAATAGATTTGTAACTGTTAAATGGTCCAGCAGAAAACCATTACACACTATTACCTGGAGCAAAGGAGGCTTTATCTCTGATATCTTCTCTGCGAAGTTTCGAGTGTAAAATGCTGCTAGTGCACTGTAAAATAGACATGAAACAGACTCACAATTAACTGAGGGAAAAGCACAAATCCTAGAAAAATTCATAGAGAAGAAACACAGATATTATATGCCATGCAGAAATGCACATATGCTATATGAAACGATATGATAAATTGTTACATTCTGTCCTTCTATTATCATAAAATATTAGTATTTTTTTACCATAAGAAAGAATAAGTGTTAAAGCATATACAGCTTGATCATAATCGGTTGCCTTTCAAAAATTGGCCTTGTCATCAAAGACAAGAATGTAGCATTGCAATAATTGCTTTTAAATTATCAGGCATGACATGTTAGAAACAACTCATTTTGATTACCGCAGCACCAGGGGAAACATCAAGTGAGCAACACCCGGAAAAGCTATGATTAATACCATCGTTGCTCATAGAATTTAACAATAAATCCAATAAATAGATGCAATGGATATCTAGAAGTTTTTGCCAAATGAATAATAGTACCTGCTGGCTCCAGAACATGAATGGGTCAAACTAATCATTTGCTGTGCAAGGGACACCATAGTTAATGATCTAAGAGCGCAATATTCAGATGATGACTTCCAAAGCTGAAAAGGTCAATTAGTAGTGGCTCAGTTGTAATGAACTCAGCAAAACAAATTTTTTTTTAAATCCAAAAAGCAATTATATACCTCTAACGTGGCACTTAAACCAGGAAATGTCAGTGTCAAAGCACCCCGATCCCCTATTATACCAGAAGCAACATTAAAAAACTCTGGTCTTTTAAGCTTCATTTCAGATTCTAGTAATCTGTCAACCTCAGAATCGACATTCCATAGGTGTAAAAGTGACAAGCTGAAACTAAGCAAGCACCCTCCAAGCGAGTGTAACCAGTCAGAATCTACTATGGTACCCGATGAGGTCCCACTGAAATCAGCATTCTTTCCAGAAGGGCTTAGAATCTCCGTTTCTAGGTCCTTCGTTCGCCTATCTAGTTCATGACCTTTTCTGGGAGTCTCTGGGTGAGTTTTAAGGTTATCAACATTTGCAGTAGTTGAGAACGCATGATTCTTGCAAATAGACATCAATGTTCTGAGGTCAAAACACAGAGTAGCAATCCCAGGAAAAGGGCAAGAACCTTCAACTGGAGGCTTATCACTATGAAAAGCAGAGATGGAAGACTCATTCTCCTTCACTACACTTGCATGAGTAACAGACACACTCTTTGCAGAAGGTTTTAAATGGGGTTGTGAATTACGCGTTCCCTCAGCAACTGGAAAAAGTAACGAGGAAGCAGAGGTGTTTTTGGTCGCAAAGCTTCCAGGGGTTGATTCTTTCTTTACACCCATGGAAAAATGATCGAACATTGAATGAGCAGGAGGCCCACGAATAACTCGTTCACGGGCTCCTGTCTTGACATCCCATATGTACAAAACATCAGAAGTGTCGGAGATGTCTAAAAGATTGGGGCACAGGCATGCAATATAGCCCCTAGCACCATCCCATACAACTTTTGAAGGATAGTATGGGTGCCCAGGGAACATTCTCTCTATCTGCAAAGAACCAAGTGAAGTAAGGCCAACACATGAGTCCTCTGAAACTGAGAGAAAACAATCACTCCATGGATAATCAATGTGAGGAGGTGGAAGAACAATTTGACGCACTGGAGCTACATGTTGGTGCATGACAATGATTGGACTGCTAGAGTCAAGATCCCAAATACGAACAGTGCAATCCATACTTCCTGACACTAGAACATGGCTGAAATCCCCTGCTGTGGGTTTATTTACCATCCTATGGGCGGCCAGACATAGCACAGCTCCTGTATGCCCAGAAAGATACAGTTTTGATGTAGGAGGATTTGCCATATTACGCGGACTTTGAACCAACGAACTAATTCCCTGAAAGTACATATCAAACCGCACAACTTCTATATCACCATCACTGAAACCATATACCAGGGCTAATGGCACATAGCAAGTTTTAGAAATAACCATTGAAGAAGAAACAAACTTTTCCAACTTGTTTGATTGCAAGACCGGGTTCCTTAGAGATGAGGATTCATCTCCTTCAGTTTTATAGCCAGAGCTACTAATCCAATTATCAAGATATGGGACTTTTCCAAGTCTTTGGCAATCCCCAAACAACTTCTCCTTGCAATCATGTGGTTGTGGCAACGCCCAAACAATTACATGGGGTTTCCAGAACATTGGTTGTTCATCATGGCAGCAAACCGATTCAACACGAATAAGATGATCACAGGCATAAACAAAGGAAACAGATAACTTCATATCAGCAGGGTGAGAAAAAGCAGGGATGGCATACATAGGTTCAAACATGAACCTGTTCTTTGAATATGATACCCTGTAAGCTACAGCTGAACCTCGATTATTCCAAACAATCAATACTTCAGAAAGTACATCTTCATATTCCCCAAAACTGGCCAAAATGCCTCCATCATCATCTCCAATGAATATGCCACCAACGGCATGAGAATGCCCCTCAAAGCACAATTGATGATCCAAGAAAACTATCTCACCAATTTTATTACCATCATCCACAAGCCTAAAATTGCAGTGTGTTGAATATACAAGGACTAACAACTCTCCACGGCTAGCACATCCAACTAATAGCCCTCCATCCTCTGAGCCATCTAACAAATCCTTCGATTCAAACTGCAAGGAACTCCGCGATCCACCCTCCCCAGTGGTCTCTGAATCCTTTAATATTGGTAAAAACTGTACCTTGCTAAACGAATCAATCATCATAACAGAATGACTCTCCATATGCCCAGAAGATAGTATAAGGGACATGGATTTCAAAGGACCAATGGACAAATTCCCATGAAAAACTGTTTGCACAATAGCTAGAGAATACGAATCAACAATAACAACTGCACATTTAGAAGATTTAGCAGAACCTGGTTCTTTCTCCGATAAACTCTCACTGTCACCATCAAGCAACTGCTGGTTGGAAAAATGAACACTTTCAGCACTCCAACAAGAAACACATATGTATCTCTGGTTATCAGGCAACACTCGAACCATGGAAGGACTGCCAATCCAAGGAGGCATTTTCCTCCTACGCCTACAATGGCCACTTGCCCTGTTCCACACACACAACACACCATCCTTGCATGCACTGAACAACGCACCACAATTGTCTAAATTTGAAGTAGAAACTGCATCACTGGCAGTATCTAACTTCTCATCTCCCGAAACAGATGAAGGAAAACATATCCCTAAATCAGCTATCGAAGAAGCATGCCCACAAAGCATAGCAATTGGTTCCACCTCCTGCCCAATAACACATCCTTCCCATTCATTATATACATCTAGACAACATTACAACATAATCAACTGAGCTGCCTTTCATTATACTATGTTAGTTTGTCTATATGGATCAGATATCAGCATCATATTCACTGAAGACACATTGAACCAAACATAATTAATTAAAACTGACATGCCCACCATTCCTAATGGCGTGTTTATGCATTATATCTTAAGTTGTGTATAAAAAATAAATATTTTACACAAGAATCATCCCGCCTGATGATATAATACTATCAAATCAAGAATGTGAGGTAAAAATTCAATACTTCATACAAATCACCTAGAGCTTAAAAATGGCGGGAAAGAATACCTGTTTGGGATTGGCGGAGGAAGGGAGCTTCCACCAGATGATGGAGCCATCATCGCCGCCGGTGTATAGTGTGGCGGGATTGCTGAGAACGGCGGTGGCAGTGACTTTCTGAACCGGCGGAGAGCCTGACCATATGCAGGCCACGGATCTGCACTTCATCGGCGGCGGTTCCGGTTGGACGCCGGTGCCAATCAGGGTTATAAAGCCGTCGTTTTTGCTCTCTGATTTCCGCTGAAACTATTTTCAGATTCTTCTAACAGTGCGGATTCATCCCACTCTTCAGCCTTCCCAGTAACTAATTTCAGAAGACGAGGACACTAGAAAGCGTGGGAAGAGTTTGGCGCCTTTGGGTAATTTAGTAAGTACTCCGTACTCCTTTTTTAACAAACCTAAAAGTAAATTAAACTTTTACCTCAGATTTTTAGGATGCAGGTCAGAAAAATCTGTAAATGGATAGAAAAATATTGCAATATATATTATCACAAAATATAAATGAGACGCATCC
>JAAGWI010165093.1:433-10685 GCA_012274505.1 Galium porrigens var. tenue
AAGCGGGTCGCCCTGTCTGACTCCTCGATCCGGCTTCAACATACCCAGCTCGCCACCATTCAGGATGAAGGAGAAAGACACCAAACTCATACACAGGTTAATCAGGTCGACGAAGGCTGGCGGGAACCCCAGCTGAGTCAGGACCCGACTAACGAACTTCCATTCCAGCCGGTCAAACGCCTTGCTCATGTCCAGCTTCACACTCATGTGGCCCACTGTCCTGGATGGTCTTCGCTTCATGGTGTGATGAAACTCCTGGGCTATCAAGATGTTGTCAGTGATGAGTCTGCCTGGGATGAAAGCAGACTGAGCCTCTGAAATCAACTCTTGGGGATTGTTAAATGAAACTCTTGGGGACTGTTAAATGTTATAGATAGACACACAAATACAAAAAATTACTTCTATGTTAATTTATAACTTAGCTTCTAATCCATCTTCACTTTCTGAAATATTTCCTCTAATTTTATAAATATTAACTATAATCCTTATTAACTTAATTTTGTTTCCCCGCATTGTTAAATTTTTTTTATAATGTGGGGTTTTTATAATATGTTAGTCACTTTTTTTTTTATAAAAAATCAAAATTTGATCCTTAATTTTTGGGTTTTTCTTAAAAGCTCCTTTTTAAAATTTTATGTCATAAAATGGTATCTTACAACAAATTTTATGCATCTTTTTGAATTAAAATGGTACGGGAAAGAAATCTCCTTTTAAGTGAAAATATTTTTCATATAAATAAGAAATTAAATACATTTATGAGAAACTTTAAAAAAAAAGTGGTTTTATCTGAAAGTGGATTTTTACAATTTGACTACAGACTCGAATCCAGATAATTACCCCATCCCACGCGAAATCAATTCATGATGGATTAATGGGCTCATGTTCCAATACCCAGCCTAGCAAGAAGCAGCCTTTTTCTCGGTAATAATTTAAGTGGGCCGGAAGTGAAATTGTCCCAGTAAAGCGTTTTCGTCGGGTTTAGGACATCCGATTACTCCAATCTAGGCTGACCAAAATACAAAGCAAAGAAAATGGAACATTCATGATTACCTTAGCAGCAACTTCAAGCCAGGAGGTTTCAAATATCCTGGTAAATATGCTTTCCTTCATATTTTAATCTTCCTGTACGTTCCAGTTCCTGAGGTTCATCATGATGGGTATGAAAATAAGATTAGTTCTGAATTCTGATGTCATTAATGCTCTCAGTAGTTCAGTCCCATATGTTTGTATTTCTTGCATCCAATTTCTTGTTTTTTTATCTGTTTGAATAAAAGAAGATGGCTGAAAATAACTGTTTTTTTTTTTGCTTATTGACATACTGCTTTGATTAACATAATTGGATGCAACCATCTTAGATTAAGGTGGGATAATAGGATTAGTAAATAGGATTTTGATTTTGTGAGATTGAAACTTGGACTGATAGGTCCTCCATTCTCACATATGAGGAATTTATTAGTTCATTGATTGTAATCTCAATGCTGGATAATACTTGCAATCTGTAGACCTAAATTACTTCGAAGGAATGCTTCATATGATCTTCTTTGCACACTGTAACCTAATGACGAAACGAAGCAAGCTATTTTTTATAAATTAAGCTAGAAATGAGAATCAAAATTGGAAAATCAATTGATTTTATGAAATGTTACTGTTGATGGAAGATGAAACTAGTATAAAGATTTAGGATTCTTGGTTTTCAGGCCAGTTCGTATAGATTCAATGTCTTGGATGCGCCATTGCTGGCCGTGACCATATTCGTGCCCATTTGAGCATATATATGATAGTGATCTACTCCAGGATCCTAGCTAAGATGAGTAGCCGTCTTGGTAATATTAGCTTGCTAGCACCATCCAGTTTGTGCCTTTTGCACTCCTCCACAAAGCGTTCAGAACTAAAATGGACTATTCTGCCTTCATCAAGGACAGGAAGTACTTCATCTTTTGTTAGCTTTCAAGCATTACAAGGTAGCTGTATCCAATCCACTGTCTCCAAGCAGTTCAACAAGTGTCAATTGATGAAAATTACAAGCACTTGTAATAGACCGTCCAGGAGGACATGCCTTAATATTTCCCTGGGTTCAGAAAAGCTGTTTACCCATTTTAGAGCTCCTAGGCAAACAAGATTTCAGTGGTTTCAACACTTAGCATCTGGAGGTTTGTTTGTTGGCTTGGCTTGTTGTTCAAGTTCTGAACCAGTTCATGCAGATGCCCCAGAGACCAAGCAGGGAGATGATCGTGACATCTCCGTGGTATCATATTCTCATGGGAAGGAAGTCTGCACCGACTACACCATAACTGGTGAGCACCAGAGCCCTTGTTTCAGTTTTTCCTTTTCTATTTTCCTTTTCGCCTTACCACTGTCAATTTGGTCATTGAGCTTCCTCTTGCATAGAAGGGGTGACATATCCTACATCTATCAATAGGGGAACTGACCAGGTGGGGATTCTCAATTAATAAATCCCATGCTTAGACCACTCTTCATGTCACTGCTGAGATAGTCTAAGCTAGTATAAACAACTAGGAAAAGGGCATTTAATTCAACCTTAGAAAGCATTACTTTGAGACTGATAAGAGTAACTTTCTGCATTGTGGCTCAAAGAAAGAAGGTGACTAATTTAATGTAGAAGGCAGGGGTTTCCTTGATATGTGTAAGCAGATAGCCGGATGCAGATCCTCTCACTATTCTAGTCAGTGTTTAGCGATAAGATTCCTGACAAAAATTGATTGCTGGCTGTCATAGATAATATTTGGATTGTACTATAACTTATATGGTATGGATATATAAATCAGAAGCTCATAAGTCACAGCAACCCTCAAAAGGTTAAATACTTAAATGTCAAGGGAGAACCAAATTCGTATACTTAGTGTACTTATCTCACTGTTCTATAATCATGTTTCTCATGAAGTTTTTTATAGCTGCATTAAATCTGTCATGGGATAGACATATGCTTAATACTTTGCACTTTTGCAGGCATTCCTGGAGATGGAAGGTGCTTGTTTCGTTCTGTTACTCATGGAGCTTATTTGCGAGCTGGAAAATCTGCTCCAAATGAGAAACTTCAGAGGGAGCTGGCAGATGATTTACGAGCCAGAGTATGACTGCTTCCCCTTTCCATGGATAAGCTGTGCACAAAAGTTATCAGTTACCATATTTAGATTATGAAGCATATGTTCTTTTGGCTGATCTGCAATGATAATGGAATTGGATTTCAGTTATTCATGACTACTCATGGTTGATGCAAAAATGCTTTTGTCAATGTTTCATGAACATTGACTGATATGAAGTCTATTTAGTCACTGATAAGTTGATAACTATGATAATTGAATATTATGAAGATCATACATCCTTAGTAGTGGCTTCAAATTGTTAAAATTATTGTCCTGTGCCAAGAATAGTGACGACATCCTTCTATCTTTTGGTAGCCAGTTAAATTCCAAATACTACTTGAATAATGAAATATTTATGAAGCTGATTTTTTCGGCCTTTCCAACCCTCTTTACCAGGCCATCCTCCCAACCTAATAAAAAAAAGAAGTATAGTTAAACTGAATAAATTGGTGGCAAGTTTGTAATCACATCTTGGCAGAGCATCATTATTTGTGATTTGCTATTGGCCCAATTTCATTTGTGCATCTAGGGAGTTGAAGTTTGGTGGTTCATTTTTCTTCAATTTCTGGATTTTATTTCTCAAAATGATATATTTCCAGAAGTTTGTTGTAAGGATAGTCTATGACTGTGGACTAATTGTTGTTTTAGGTGGTTGATGAGCTTGTCAAGAGACGTAAAGAGACTGAATGGTACGCTTTTTTTTTTGAAAACGATAGAATGATACGCTAATTTTGCTTTTGCATTTTTAGTGACATCTGAAAAAAAGATAAATAAAATAAAATAAAGGTTTGTAACTTCCTTATGAATCAGATAATGGCCACCTACATGAATGCAGGTATATCATAATGGGTAATGCTTTGGGTAATCAATATTTCCATCCACAATAACTAAGCTTTGTCTGACTCTGGGATAACCATATAAATCATCTTTTTTCTGTCACATTCTGCCAACTGATTTTAAACTTCTAGTCTTCATATTTGTTTTTTACCTCTTCAAATTTACGTCAATGACAAATTTTGCACTTTTAGGTTCATAGAAGGTGATTTTGATTCATACGTCTCTAAAATGAGGAAACCTCATGTATGGGGTGGTGAGCCTGAATTGTTGATGGCTTCTCATGTATTGCAGTAAGTATCATTGTGTCTCTTTCCTTCTCCCCCTTTCAATATTTTGGCTCTTTGTTTGAGTATTTGAGCATTTAAGGTACAGCAACAGTCATTTTTAGATCCACTCGCCTCTTAATGTCTGATGTTCTTTTTTGGCCATCTCTGTTATTCACATTTACTTCACTGATGGGAACTTGATAAATTTAGTCCATGCAGCTTAGAGAATGAATAGTTGTGATCCTTGGAGAAGTGAATTAAATTCAGTTTTTAGTGATTCAAATTTTATTAATTCTGGGACAGTCAAAAGAAAAGAAACATGAAGTAATAATCAATTTGCTGTTATTAACTGTTTAAATGAGGTTGAATCGCTATGTAAGACACCTGATTGCTGAGTTGACATACTAAGTAACAAAAGAGTAAAGTAATTGTTAATTTATGTCATTTAGTTGTTGATTACCTCCAAGTTGCAAGTCACCGAAACAATACTTTTCCCACTGTAAATCCCAGTAATGAGTCTGTTACTTCCATGTAGGACTATTTTCTGCTGCACTCCTTACTTCCTCCCTGGAAGACTGATTCTTCGATATCATACTAAGGCAAATTTTTTGACTAACTTCAGGATGCCGATAACTGTGTACATGCATGATCAAGATTCGGGTGGTCTGATATCCATTGCTGAGTATGGGCAAGAATACGGGAAGGACAATCCCATCAATGTGCTATATCATGGGTATGGTCACTACGAGGCTTTACAGATTCATGGAAAGGCAGGAGCAAGATCAAGACTTTGAAACTATTCTTGCTTAGTCTAGTAATGCAAAATGTACAGATGCACTTGTTTACTTTCACTTTTACAGTTGATTAAAATCCCGGTTGAATAAAATCTGATAAGTTTCTCACATTTAAGGTTCGATATTCTGTTCGAAAAGAAAAACAGCAGAAGGGAAAATAGGCTTCTGTTTTGTCCTGATCAGATTTGAATGGGGGGGGGGGGGGGGGATCGGAAGACAGGAGGTTGGGAGAAGGACAGGAGTGGGATAACAAAAAAACAGAGGAAATGGTGTGTTTTTGTCAGTGTCGTTTTGAGGTTGAATTTGAAATCTGCAGGGCCTATTAGGAAATGCGGTATATGATGATGCATATTGCATGTGGCTTCTGTTTTGAAATGAAGCCAGAAAAGATAAAAAAGTTATCATCTTGTTTCTGACATCCTCTCCTATTCCACATTGGTGATAACACATAGTGCATGACAAACTACACCATTTCCTTGCAGCTTTCCGTATTCTCTTTTGTCCACTTAATAATTGATCCTTTCACCAATTCATTCCATGTTTTAAAATGAAACTTGACGAGATTCAATTTTCACTAGTACTTATAATTTTCTTTGAGATAAGTTTAGTTAGTTCAGATCAGTCGAAAGAACATCTTACTTCATTCGTCTTACTAAAATGATCTTATAGTCCACTGACATAATCTTGAGAAACAAAATCGAGGGTAAATTTAAGTCACCTATGCATAGGGATGAACTAGTTACATCTCAGTTATGAGGATAATCACAAACATGAGCTAGGATCAAACTTGATTAACAATGTATTAAGATTCAAATTCAGATTTGAACCATTTATTAAAAGAAGCTAAAGAAAGAAAGCCTGAGTCAGGTTAATAAAGAAACACTTGATACTGTTTTCCCCTCTCCCATCTCAATGATCCTCCCTCCATTTTTTTATATTGGCATCTTTACTATTCATCATAAATTTTATTGCATGTTTAACCATATATTTGAAGTAATATATGAATAATAATATTATTTTATGATATAGTTTTGGATTATTCTTAACATATATTTTCTAAATATAAAAAATTTATATTTAGTTAATATATATAACTAAAGTTATCGATCGTAAAATTTATCGTTAAATAGTATTATCGGTTAAAGAGTACGACAATAAAAAAAATGGAGGGAGTATCTTACGGGTAAAATCTACAATAAATTCAACCTCGATTACTACCAGTTATTACCAGCAAAATTCAAACTTAGAATACTATAGCTGCTCCTCGAAATCCCAATCCCACTGCTTTTCAAATCAAACTCACAACATTCAAATTCACCTGCCATCTTCAAACATCAAACATTTTTAGGACAATCCAATCATAATAAACATATGGAGCTCCGAATGAGTTCTTCCATCTCTGCAATAACTCTGCTCATTTTCTTCACATTTTGCATCAGTTTCTCACAGTCACTCAGCTCAGATGGACTCTCACTCCTAGCCCTAAAAGCAGCCATAACCAGAGACCCAAAGAGAGTCCTTGCAACATGGAAAGACTCAGACTTTACGCCATGCGCCTGGGCAGGGATCACCTGCGACCACTCCCACACCAAGGTCACCGCCATATCCCTCTCCCACAAAGGCCTCGTAGGGTACATACCTTCCGAGCTAGGGGCACTGTCCTACCTCACTGCCCTCACGCTCTCCTTCAACAACTTCTCAAAGCCCATCCCTCTGCATCTCTTCAATGCCACCTCGCTCGCCGTTCTGGATCTCTCCCACAACTCCCTCTCCGGACCGCTGCCGCACCAGATCACCGCCCTCAAGAATCTCTCTCATCTCGACCTTTCTTCGAACCAGCTCAATGGGTCCCTCCCTGAGGCGTTGGGCAACTTGACCCAGCTTTCCGGGACTTTGAATTTCTCATGCAATGAGTTCTCCGGTGAGATTCCGGCGAGCTTTGGTGGGTTTCCGGCCACTCTGAGTTTGGACCTGCGGAGGAATAATCTCACCGGGAAGATACCTCAGGTGGGGTCGCTGTTGAACCAGGGCCCCACTGCCTTCTCCGGGAACCCTTATCTCTGTGGCTTCCCGTTGGAGAATGCTCCCTGCAGTACAGAGCCGGAGGCGAAAAACCCCATTAATCTGCGGGACCCAGAAAAGCCTGGGGTTTTATCAGATGGGATTGTGGAGAAGGGAAAAACAAGAAATGGGTCGGTGGCGGTTGCTGTAATTATTGGCACCTCGGTGCTGATCTTGAGCGTTTTTCTTTCTGTGTGGGTGATTATGAAAAGATGGAATCTTTCATCAGAGGTTGTTGTCGGAAGTGAAAAGGTGGAGAAGAAGAAGGAAAAGGAGAAGGAGAAGGAGAGGGAAAGCAGCTTTGTGGGGAGTGAGGAGGGGCCAAAAGGTATATTTGTTGTGATTGATGAAGAAGATGAAGGGATAGGGCTAGAATTGGAGGATTTGTTGAGGGCATCTGCTTATGTGGTGGGGAAGAGCAGGAGTGGCATAGTGTACAAGGTGGTGGTGGGCGGCGGCAGCTGTAGCGGTAGCGGCAGCGTTGGGAGGAGGTCTGGTGTGGGTGGCGGAGCCATCGTAGCTGTGAGGCGGTTGAGCGACGGAGATGCAGCCGTGAAGCTGAGGGAGTTTGAAGGGGAGGCTGAGAGTATAGGGAGGATTCGACATCCCAACGTTGTTCGGTTGAGGGCTTATTACTATGCTAGCGATGAGAAACTGCTTGTTTCTGATTTCATCTCCAATGGAAGCCTGCACAATGCCCTTCATGGTAATTTTTATCCTTGCTATGATTTTCATCAGCCACTAGTTCTGAATAATGCTCATATATATTGCAGATTTCGGATGTATTAATGTTCTGTGGATTCCTAAATCAGTATTGAGGAGCTGTGTTTATAGTATGATTGTTTGTTTAATGTTGCTTCAAAAGTTCAAATTGTCTGGTATTCTCAGTATTCGTCATTCGTCAAGTTAATGTCTATAAGGTATGTAAAACTGATTCATTACTGCTCGTGTTAAAATGCAGGAGGGCCTGCTAATATGTTGCCGCCATTGCCCTGGCTGCCGAGGTTAAAAATTGCACAAGGCGTAGCTCGTGGCCTAATGTACATTCATGAATGCAGCCCTAGAAAATACGTTCACGGGAGCATCAAATCCTCGAAAATCCTTCTGGATGATCATCTGCAGCCTCATATATCCGGTTTTGGCCTGACACGTCTTCTTTCAGGCGCATCAAGAACCTCAAACGCTGCTTCCAGAAGGCAGAGCTCGAGCCAGATCACCGTGAGCCCAGGAAGTTCGGCTTCATCAGTAATGTACTCAGCACCCGAAGCACGAATCCTTGGTAGCAAATTGACACAGAAAAGTGATGTGTATTCCTTTGGCGTTCTGCTTCTGGAGATGCTTACCGGTCGCCTGCCACATAACGGCCTGGATGATGACGAGAAAGGACTCGAGAGCAGTGTGAGGAAGGTTTTCCGTGAGGAGAGACCCTTGTCGGAGATCATCGACCCTGCGCTGCTGCACGAGGTTCAGGCGAAAAAGCAAGTGCTCGCCGTGTTTCACATTGCGCTGAACTGTACTGAACAAGATCCTGAACTTCGGCCAAGGATGAGAATGGTTTCAGACAGTCTAGATCAGATCAAATGGTCATCATGAGCAAATGCAGACTAGAATTTTGCTGTCATCTAGTTACTAATTTTGCTCTTAGATTTCATCTCCAGGCAGAGATGGATGTCTTTTGTTTATCATAATCATAAACATCTTAGCTGCCTTCAAAGTGATGTGCAATGACCAGGTGTTTTCCCACTCTACGTTTCCAAACTTGAATCCATTTAACTAAGAGCAAAACTCTATCGTTTTGTACCCTCGGTTCTTGATAAGGTGCATGTGTTCCCTCAGTTATTGGAAAATGTAATTGTATCTCTGTATTAGCATTGAATTAGAAATCTTAAATTCTACTCCAGTAGTATTGAGTAAAATGAATGACCGGTACTCCCTCCGTTCCCAGCAGAAGTTGCACACTTTCTTATTTAGTCCGTCCCATCAGAAGGTGCACACTTTCCATTTATGGTAAAGATTCATCTATTTCTTTCATTTTCCACCACTCATTTCTCCCACTTACTTCTCAAAACATCCCTTCTCCACTCATCTTACATTTCTTAATATTTGGATGGAGGGAGTATTGATTACGCGTTAATGTATAGTTAATTAAAATGACTAAAATAACCTCATGTATTGGGTTAAAATTTTCTAACCAGCCAATTTTAACAAATTCCACATACTTCACTCTAAAGCACACACAACTGACACAACGACATGAACTGAACCCGCATTGTGATACACGAATACTATTATGACCATAAGTAGTTCTTAAATTTACTGAAAAAATGATAATAAATGTAGTTCATTATTTTGCTCGTGTAATACGTATTATTCTATTGAATAATCAAAATACATTCATTCATTCTTTTGTGAGAAGATTTGGTTTGTATTTCCTAAATTAGTAGAGGTATTAAGCTCAAATATTAGACTTTATAAGTAAGATATCGAGCTACATTTTGCAGCCTAAAAAAAATAATGTATCAACTCTATAAGAAAAATATCTCGGGCTACATGCACTGCTGTAAATACAAATAAGAAACAAGGGTGTCAAGTAAAATTGGCAAACGGGCAACCTTGTTTGGGTATGGGTGCGACCAAATAGTTTCGGGTATCATTCGAGTGTTGATTGAGTGATTTCGCGTTCGGGTCACATTTGTGTTATTTTGAAATATTTCAAGTTGGGTTTAGTCCAGGTCGTTCCGTGTTCAGATGCATTCGTGTATAAATTTTTGGGATCGGGTTCAGATCGATTTATATGCGAGTTAGTCCGATTTAGGTACAATCTTTTTTAACTCGAGTTTGATTGAATTTGGGTATACTCAATTCAGGTTTCGTTCAAATAAATTTAGCAAATTTGTCGTTATAATGAGCAAATTTGTCGTTATAATGAACATGAACATTATTTTTTTCACATTTTAAATTTTTACTGAACTAATCCAGTACAATACATACATTCACAATTTTAATGTTAATATATAGTAGTCAATTTATAGCCAGGTTTTAGTGTAATGTTTCGATACCCCAAATTGAAAACATGGTTCCACGAGAACTACACTAAGAGCATGTCCAACGGTACACCATTTTTGGTGTACCATGTGTGTACCGGCTCCATAATGGCGCAACACTATTTTTGATGGCAACTCCAACGCAA
>JAAGWI010165934.1:0-11166 GCA_012274505.1 Galium porrigens var. tenue
ATCCCCGCACAGGCCGGGATCCAGAGTCGCAGGCGCTGTCCTTCCTGGCTCCGGACCCCGCCTGTGCGGGGATGACGAAAAGGAGAAGAGGGCCGCCTCAGCTCTTCTGCCAGCCGCCGCCGAGCGCGCGGAACAGGTCCACCTGGGTATCGGCGATGAAGGCATCGGCCTGCGCCAGATCCGCTTCCGCATCGGCGAAGGTGCGTTCGGCATCGAGCAGGGCCAGCGAGTCGATGTCGCCCTCGCGCTGGCGGGCGCGGGCGATGTTCACTGCCGCCTCGGCCTCGTTGCGTGCCGCCTGGAGCGCAGTGCGCCGACCCAGCGCATGGCCATAGGCGGAGAGCGCCGTCTCGGTCTCCTGCAGCGCGGTCAGCACCGTGCCGTCGAAGGTGGCGAGCGCGGCCTTGCTGTCCGCTTCCGCCCCGGCGACACGCGCGCGGGCCGGACCGGGATTGATCGCCCAGTTAATCAGCCCGCCAACCAGCCAGCGCAGCGGGCCGGCGCCGAACACGTCGCCGAAATCGGTGCCGGTCGATCCGCCCGAGACGCCGAGCGTGATGCGCGGATAGAGGTCCGCGGTCGCCACGCCGATCCTCGCAGTGGCGGCGGCCAGGCGGCGCTCGGCGGCGCGGATGTCCGGCCGGCGTGCCAGCAGCGCCGCGCCGTCGCCGACCGGGATCGGCTGGCTGAGGCGCAAGGTGGTGCTGCGTTCACCCGCCACCGGCGGAAGCTCGGCGGGAGTGCGGCCGGTGAGCGTGGCGAGGCGGAAGAGCGCGGCATCGCGCGCCGCCTGGAGCGTCGGCACCTCGGCCTGGCGCTGGTTGCGCAGCGCGCCGATCCGGGCAGTGTCGAGCCGCGTGGCCAGGCCGACGCCGCGGCGACGCTCGGTCAGTTCGATCGACTGGTCGAGCAGCTTGACGATGTGCTCGGCCACGCCCAGCCGCTCGGCGGACGAAGCCGCATCGGCATAGGCGCGCGCCGTTTCGGCGGCGACGATCACGCGAACCGCATCGGCATCCGCCTCGGCCGCGCCGACATCGCCGCGCGCGGCCTCGGTCCCGCGGCTCAGGCGGCCGAACAGATCGGCTTCGTAGCTGACGCTCAGCCCGGCATCGACCTGCCAGTCCTCGCGCGGCGCGCCGGGCAGGCGCTGGGCCGCGGGCAGGCGGCCGTAATTGGCGCCGGCGCCCAGGCTGGCCTGGGGCAGCTGGTTGGCCTTGGCGCCGCGCAGCACCGCGCGGGCCTTCTCGATCCGCGCCACGGCGACGCGGATATCGGTGTTGGCCGCCAGCGCGTCGCTCACCAGCTGGTCGAGCACCGGATCATTGTAAAGCCGCCACCAGTCGCCCTGGACGGGGGCTGCGGTAACCGCCGGGTTGGCGGCGACGAAACTGCCCCCCGCCGTCTGGGGCGGGGTGGGCGCAACATAGTTCGGACCGGCGGCGCAGGCGGCGAGCGCCAGCGCCGAGGCAGTTGCGAGGATAATTCTATAGATCATTCCCATTCCTCCTCCCCGTCATCCCCGCGAAGGCGGGGATCCAGGGTTACAGGCGGTGCCGTTCTTGGCTCTGGATCCCTGCTTGCGCGGGGATGACGGTCAAAGTTACTCAGCCGGCTGCAACTCGGGCGCATGGCCTTCGTCGGCTGCCTTGCGGTTGCCGCGCATCCTGGCGATGCGATCGCCCAGCGCGCGGCAGACGACGTAGAAGGTCGGCGTGAACAGCAGGCCGAACGCCGTCACGCCCATCATCCCGAAGAACACCGCGGTGCCCAGCGCCTGGCGGAGCTCGGCACCCGCCCCGCTCGCGATCAGCAACGGCACGGCGCCGAGGATGAAGGCGAACGACGTCATCAGGATCGGCCGCAGGCGGTCACGCGCGGCACGCACCGCGGCCTCCACCGGCGACAGCCCGTCCTGCACTTCCGCCTGATGGGCGAACTCGACCACGAGGATCGCATTCTTGGCGGCGAGCGCGATCAGCACGACCAGGCCGATCTGCGTGAGCACATTGTTGTCCATGCCCCGCAAATTCACTCCGGCCATGGCCGCGAGCAGACACATCGGCACGATCAGGATGATCGCCAGCGGCATGGTCAGGCTCTCATATTGCGCCGCCAGCACCAGGAAGACGAACACCACCGCGAGCACGAAGATCAGCGCCGACGAGCTGCCGGCCGCCTTTTGCTGATAGGCGAGGCCGGTCCATTCGGCGCCATAGCCGGCGGGCAGTTCGCTCGCGAGCTTCTCCATCGTGTCGAGCGAGGCGCCCGAGCTGTAGCCCGGTGCGGTATCGCCATCCACTTCCACCGCCGGGAACAGGTTGTAGCGCGTCACGCGGTACGGGCCGGTCTTGTTCTCGAAGGTCGAGACCGAACCGATCGGCACCATCGCGCCCGAGTTCGAGCGGGTCTTGAGGTTGGCGATGTCCGCCTCGGTCGCCCGGAACGGCGCATCGGCCTGCGCGGTCACCCGATAGGTGCGGCCGAGCATGTTGAAGTCGTTCACGAAGGCCGAGCCGAGATAGACGTTCAGCGCCTCGAACACCCGCTCCGGCGGCACCCCGAGCATGTCCGCCTTGCGCCGATCGATATCGGCGAAGACGCGCGGCGTCGCGGTGTTGAAGAAGGTGTAGATCTGCTTGAGGCCCGGGGTCTGGTTCGCCTGGCCGATCAGCCCGAACGCAGTCTTGCCCAGTTCGTCATAGCCATGCTCGGCGCGATCCTCGATCATCATCCGATAGCCGCCGGCGGAGCCGATGCCCTGGATGACGGGCGGGGGCACGACCAGCAGCATCGCCTCGTTGATGTCGGCGGTGCGCTTGCGCGCCTCGTTCATGATGTCGTCGAAGCTGACGCCCAGCTTCTTGCGCTCATCGAAGGAGAGCAAGGGCACATAGGCAGCGGCCGAGTTCGGGGCGAGCGTCTGCGACGGACCGTCGAAACCGGCGAGCATCACCGATCCCTTCACGCCCGGAATCGGCAGGATGCGGGCGACGACCTTGCGCATCACTTCGTCCGTCCGCTCGAGCGACGAGCCCGGCGGCAGCTGGATGACGGTGAGGAAATAGCCCTGGTCCTGCTGCGGGATGAAGCCGACGGGCGTCACCCAGAACATGCCCACGGTGGCGGCGATCAGGCCAACATAGGTGAGCATCATCCGCTTCGGACGAGTCACCAGCGCGCGGGTGAGCTTGGCATAGCCGACGCTCATCTTCTCG
The DNA here is from genome assembly GCA_012274505.1 of Galium porrigens var. tenue. Lineage (NCBI taxonomy): Eukaryota > Viridiplantae > Streptophyta > Magnoliopsida > Gentianales > Rubiaceae > Galium > Galium porrigens. The sequence goes on from JAAGWI010165934.1 coordinate 3,219, forward strand.
AAGCCGGTGTTGAACGCATCGGCGCCGCGGCGCACCAGGCGGCCGACCGGCCCCCTGGGCTCGCCCTCATGGTGCTGCAACAGCAGCGCGGCCATGGCAGGCGACAGAGTCAGCGAGACGAGCAGCGAGATCGCGGTCGCGGCCGAGATCGTCACGGCGAACTGCTTGTAGAATGCGCCCGACAGGCCGTTGAGGAACAGCGTCGGCAGGAACACCGCGAGCAGCACCAGCACGATCGCGACGAGCGCGCCGGACACTTCGTCCATCGAGGTGCGCGCCGCCTGGAGCGGCGTCATGCCCCGCGCCAGGTTGCGCTCGACATTCTCCACCACGACGATCGCGTCGTCGACGACGATGCCGATGGCGAGGACGAGGCCGAACAGCGAGAGGTTGTTGAGCGAATAGCCGAGCGGCAGCAGTACCGCCATCGTGCCGATCAGCGAGACCGGGATGGCAAGCACCGGGATGATCGCCGCACGCCATTTCTGGAGGAAGACGATGACCACCAGCACGACGAGCAGGATCGCCTCGCCCAGCGTGTGATAGACGGCGTCGATCGACTGGGCGATGAACTCGGTCGGGTTGTAGATGACGCGATATTCCAGGCCCTTGGGGAAGTTCTTGGACATCGCCTTGAGCTGGTCCTGCACCGCATTGGCGGCAGCGAGCGCGTTCGAGCCCGGACGCTGGAACACGGCAAGGATCACGGTCGGCTTGTTCGACAGATAGGTGTTGGACGAATAGTCCGCCGCGCCCAGCTCGACGCGCGCCACGTCGCTCACGCGCACCTGGTGCCCATCGGCATCGGTGCGGATCACCACCTGGCCGAACTGCGCGGGATCCTTCAGGCGGCCCTGTGTCTCGATATTGAGCTGGAAGGCGTTGCCCGTCGGCGTCGAGCCCGGCTGGCCGAGCGTGCCGGCCGCGACCTGGACGTTCTGCGCGCGCAGCGCCTGGACGATGTCGCCCGCCGTCAGGTTGAGCGCGGCGGCACGGCCCGGATCGATCCACACGCGCATCGCATAGTCGCGCGCGCCGAACATGCGCACGTCGCCCACGCCGTCGACACGGGCGAGGCGGTCCTTCACCTGGGTCAGCGCATAGTTGGAGATATATTCCCGATCGACCGAATTGTCCGGCGAGATCAGGTTGACGACCAGCAGGAAGTCCGGCGTGGTCTTGCGCGTCACGACGCCCAGGCGCTGCACTTCCTCGGGCAGGCGCGGAATCGCGACCGCGACGCGGTTCTGCACCAGCACCTGCGCGGCATCGAGATCGGTGCCCGATTTGAACGTGACGGTGATGGTGACGTTGCCGTCGCCGGTCGATTGCGACGACTGGTAGAGCATGTCGTCGACGCCGTTGATCTCCTGCTCGATCGGCGCGGCGACCGTCTCGGCGACGGTCTCGGCCGAAGCGCCGGGATAGGAGGCGGTGACCGTCACCGTCGGGGGGACGATGTCGGGATATTGGGAAATCGGCAGCGCCAGATAGGCGATCGCACCGATGATCGTGATCACGACCGCGATGACGGCCGCGAAGATCGGGCGCGTGATGAAGAACCGCGAGAGGCGCATGGGGCCACTCCTCGAAAAAAGAGGTCTGAACCGGAAAAGTGTCAGCCGCCGGACCCTGGGGAGATCCGGCGGCTGACGGTCAACGAGCGAAGGTTGCTTCGCCCGTCACCGGCGCCGTGAGGGCCGGCGCCTGACTGGTTGCGGTCGGCGCGATCTTGCCGGGCTTCGGATTCACCTTGCCGCCCGGAGCGGCGAACTGGGTGCCCGAGATCACCACCTTGTCCTGGGCGCTCAGGCCCGAGCGGACGATGCGCAGGCCGTCGACCACGGGCCCGAGCGTCACCGGCTTGGGCGCGACGGTGCCGTCCTTGCCCACGGTGAGCACGAGCTTGCGTGCCTGGTCGGTCTGGATCGCAGTGTCCGGCACCATCAGCGCCTGGGTGGTGCCGCCGGCCGAGAGGCGCATGTTGCCGAACATGCCGGGCGTCAGGAACATGCCCGGATTGCTCAGCACCGCACGACCGCGGATCGTGCCCGACTTGGGATCGAGCCCGTTGTCGGTGAAGTCGAGCTTGCCCTTCCACTTATAGTCGGTCTCGTCCTGCAGGCGGATCTCCACCGGCGAGGCCTGGCCGCCCGCTTCCTTCGCGCGCTTGGTCTTGAGGAACAGGGCCTCCGAGCCGTCGAAAGTGAAGTAGATCGGATCGAGCGCGTTGATCGTGGTCAGCAGCGAACCGCCCTGCCCCTCGCCCGCGGCCACCAGGTTGCCCGGATCGACGCGGCGATCCGAGATGCGGCCGGCGATCGGCGCGCGGACCTGGGTGAACTCCATGTCGAGCGCGCGGCTGCGCACCCGGGCCTGGGCCGCGGACACTGCCGCACCGGCGGCGCGGACGCGGGCCTGCAGCCGCTCGACATCGCTCTTCGACACCGCTTCGACCGAGACGAGACGCTCGGCGCGGCCCAGGTCCGAACGGGCGAGCGCGAGATCGCTCTCGGCGCTGGCCAGCCCGGCGCGCGCCTCGGCCAGGGCCGCCGCGAAGGGACGCTGGTCGATGGTGAAGAGCAGCTGGCCCTTGTGGACGATCGCACCGTCGGTGAAGTGCACGCCGGTGATCGCCCCCGAGACGCGCGGACGCACCTCGACCGCGCGGCTCGGCTCGAACCGGCCGACATAATCGTCCCATTCGTTCACGTCGCGGACCAGCGGCGTGGAGACCGTCACCACCGGCGGCGGCGGTGCGGCCATTGCGGCGGGCGCGTCCTTGCTGGCGATGCTCAGGCCGGCGGCGACCAGCACCACCGGCAGCGCGACAAGGCTGCCGCGCTGCCACAACGGCATGCGGCGAAGGCGATCCGAGACGCCCGGCTTGTTGTCGCCCGTCTCGGATTCGATGCGCGTGATCATGTTCATTGGAATCGCTTCCCCTGATTCAGGGCTGCCCGGCCGCGGCTGATGGAGGCGAGCAGCGTTTCATATTGGTCGGGCGTGAAGCCCGCTTCGTGGAAGGCGCGGATCTCGTGGCGCGGCACGGCATAGCCCTTGTGCCAGGCAAGCACCGCCATGCGGCGCAGCGCCTCCAGCTTCTGATCCGCCAGCTTGGGATTGGCCGCTTCGCCCCCGAAGATCACGCCCAGCGCAACCGAAAGGCGGCCGGGTTTCTCCAGCGAGGCGAGCCGGTCGTGCTGCGCGATCGCCACGACCTGCCATTCGAGCGCGGAAAAGCCGCTGACCGGGAGGACATCGGCGGGCACCGCGACCGGGCTGCCCTGAAGCGCGGCGAAGTTGAGATAGGCCATGATCGTCTCCTCCTGCTTGTTGCCCGGCGGAAGGCAAAAGCCTCCCCGTGCCGCGCAAAGGGTTTCGCGCGGCATCTCCGGTCATCCTCAACCGGCACGAGACGAGGCTTTCGCGCAGACGCTATCGTCTGCGGCGCACCGGCTCGGTCCTGTCCAAATTCAGCGCTGCTGGAGTTTCGGATCGGGGCGATGGCCCCTCATCCTCGCTTCGGCAACTTCCCTCATTTCTATACTGACTGGTATAGAAATCGTGCTGCGTTGCGTCAAGGGCTTTTTATACTGGTCGGTATTTTTTGTCGAGGCGGGGCTAAACAAAAACTTTCGAGAGGCGCCGCGCCCGTCATCCCGGCGCAAGCCGGATGGTGGGAATCTCGCTTACTTGCTCGGCCAGCAAGCCAGGCTGGTGTCGATCAGCGCCTGAAGATCGGCGCACGACGTGCCGCCGCCGGCCTGGAGCGCAATGCCCTGGAGCAGGGCGGTCAGATAGGCGGTAAGCCCGATCACGTCGGTATCGGCGGGTAGATCGCCCTCGTCCTTGGCGCGCTCGAATCGATCGATCAGGCCCTGCTTCACGGTTGCGCCGCGCTTGAGCACCTCGGCGCGGATCGACTCCGCTTCGGCCCCGCAAGCCACCGAGTTGATCACGCCCATGCAGCCCTTGGGGTCGCACGAGCTCATCTGCATCTCGAGCGCGCCGATCAGCAGCCGCTCGGCGACGCCGCGCGCGGTCGGCGCTTCGAGCGCCCTGCCCATATAGTCGAGTTTCTCGCGCTGATAGAGGTCGAGCGTCTTCTTGAAGAGCGCTTCCTTGTTGCCGAACGCCGCATAGAGGCTCGGCCGGGTAATGCCCATCGCCTCGGTGAGGTCGCTCAGCGAGGCCCCTTCATAGCCCTTGCTCCAAAAGACGCGCAGCGCCGCGGTCAACGCCGAGTCGGTGTCGAATTCGCGGGGGCGCCCCTTGGCGACGGAACAGGCGGTGATTTCCATAATGACCGGTACATAATGTTGATGGACCCAAAAGTCCAATGCCTTGCGGCGCTTCCGCGTTCCACCACCGTTAACCACTGTATTTTCACGGGTGTGAACTTGCCGATCAGTGGGATTACCCGCCTTACATGGTTAAGCTCCCTCGACTCGCCAGTTGGCGCGCAATTCCGGTCTCGGCAACGCAAGTTCCCGAAGCTTGCCTCCGTCATTCCAGCAGTTCCGTGGAATTCGCGTGCGAGATCATCTGGAAGCGGTTCGACGATATTTGGACAGCTTCGCTTGCACCATTCTCCCCTAATTCCTCACCAATGTGCCGCACGCTCAATTTGCACCTGCCACGTAGTTTGCACCAAAATGGAGTAATTTAAATGCACGGTCGGCGCCTGGTGCACATCATCGACGACGAGGACAGCGTCCGGAACTCGATCGGGTTCATGCTGCAGACGACGGGCTATGCCGTGCGCCTCTGGCCGTCGGGCGCAGCGTTCCTCCGTGAGCTGCGGAACGTCGAGCCCGGCTGCATCCTGCTCGACATCCGCATGCCGGAAATCGACGGGCTGCAAGTGCAGCAGCATCTCAACGAACGCGGCGCCGCCCTGCCGGTGATCGTCCTCACCGGGCATGGCGACGTGACCATTGCGGTGAGGGCGATGCGCGGCGGTGCGATCGACTTTCTCGAAAAGCCGTTCGAGGCAGACCAGCTGCTGGGTGCGATCGACAAGGCTTTCGAGCGCATGCTCGAGTCGAACGGCGCCTCGCGTACCGACGCTGCCCGCACCCAGCTCGCCAGCCTCTCCGCGCGCGAGCGCGAGGTGCTCGACGGGCTGGCGGCGGGCTTCCCCAACAAGACCATCGCCTATGATCTCGGCATCTCGCCGCGCACGGTGGAGGTGCACCGCGCCAATCTGATGCAGAAGCTCGGCGCGCGCAGCCTTTCCGAAGCGCTGCGCATCGCCTTCATCGCCGAGATGGGCGAGATCTAGCGCATCAGAACCAGCCGGCGGCTTCACCCAGCATCAGGATACCCGCTGCGATGAACAGCGCCGCGGCGATGCCGTGCACCAGCCTGAGCGGCACCCGCCTGAGCAGGGCATTGCCAAGGAACACCGCCGGCACGTTGGCGAGCATCATGCCCAGCGTGGTGCCCGCGGTGACGGCCCAGACATTATGGAACTTGGCGCCCAGCGCCACCGTGGCGAGCTGGGTCTTATCGCCCATCTCGACCAGGAAGAAAGCGATGGCAGTGGTGACGAAGGCGCCGAAGCGCGCCGGCTTGTCTTCCAGCTCGTCGATCTTGTCGGGGATCAGCGTCCACAGCCCCATCGCAATGAACGAAGCGGCGATCAGGTAGCGGAACCAGGCTCCTTGCAGCAGCGCGGCCGCTTCCGAGCCGACCAGGGCCGCAAGGAAGTGATTGGCCAGGGTGGCAACCAGGATGCCGAGAATGATCGGCACCGGCTTCTTGAAACGGGTCGCGAGCAGGATGGCAAGCAGCTGGGTCTTGTCGCCGATCTCGGCGAGTGCGACGAGCGCAGTTGAACTGAGCAGGGCTTCCACGGGAAATACTCCGGGCCGGACGGAGACGAAATCCAACGACATCGCATCTCCCCGCCCGGCTGGAGCGGAGATGCGACGCCATTGGTCTCGCCCGAACGGTGCCCCGTCCCTCCCGCGCCATGGCCTCTCGGCCAAGTATGTTGACGCGGGAGCCCGCGCAAAGGCGCGGCTGGCTACTCCCCAAATAGCGAGTTGCCGCCGAAGCGGCACGGGCGCACCCCTAGGGCAGGCGCCTGTCAAAATCCAGCGATTTGTAGTTCAGCGCGCCAGGCTGAGCAGCGGATTCTCCACCACGGGCGCCAGGTCCGGCTCGCCACGCAGCGAGGCAAGCAGGTCGCCGATCGAGCGCACCGGCGTAGAATCGAGGAAGCGGCTGCCCCAGTCGCGCGCCAGTGCCGCGGCATCGGCTCCGGTGTCCGCCAGGATCGAGGGGAAGGCGATGCGCAGCCTGGGTCCGGCGAAGAGCTGCTCGGGCGAAGCCGCCACTGCGGATCCCAGCGGCCGGACGAACACCGCCCCGGCCACTTTCTCGACATAGGAAGCTGGCGACAGCCGCGCCCACCAGGTCACCGCGAAGCAGCCGATGCCGTGCGCGACCAGAATCACCGGGCGCTCCGTGAGTCGGACTGCCTCGTCGAGCCGTGCGGCCCACAGGTTGCGCCCACCTCCGCCGAGTTCGATGATCTGCCCGGCATGCGCCAGCAGGCTGCGCGCGGGACGGTCGGCACGATCATAGATGGTCAGTGTCGGAAGCGACGGATCGAAGAGGCCATTCTCGGGCATTCGCTTATCTCCCTGCGAGGCGGGAAAAACACGCTCAACGAGTCGCCAGCCTATTCCTACCTCGCCACTATGCAATCGTCCCTGCGCCAGAATGTTTTCCCGGCGCGCCGAAATAATCGGCCCGTCCACGGCCTCCCGGCGCCCGAATATTGCAGAAAGTTCATCTTGCGGAGAACTCTCAGCCACCCGGGCAGGCGCAGTCTCGCCTCTCCACAAGCAGGAGAGTGCCAATGTTCAGGAAGTTGATGATCGCCGGAGCCTCGCTCGCCATGCTCGCCGCGGCGACACCTTCGATCGCATCGGCGCCGTGTCGCGATGCGCATGGCAGGTTCATGAAATGCCCCACCAAGCCCGCCGCCAAGCCCGTGGCGACCACCCCCGTTGCGGCCAAGCCGATGGCGGCAAAGCCGATGGCGGCGAAGCCCGCTCCCGCCAAGGCAACGCATTGCAAGGACGCCAAGGGCAAGTTCGTGAAGTGCGGCACGACGGGCGCCAAGCCGGCCTGACCGGATCATTCCCCACCAGCTACCCTGAAGCCGGTGGCCACCCCGCCGGCGTTTCGTTCGTCGGTCCCGCACCTGATCGTTCCGGCTTCGTCGCACCGCGCACCGCCTCGGTCGCTTATCGGAGGAAGCCGCCCCCCACTCCCCGCAGCGTGTCGCATGCGCTCGTGATTCAATCGTGAAGACGGCGCAGCGAGCGGGCGGGCTGCCGGGCACATCCTGGACGATCGGGTCGACGGAATTTCCCAAGTGAAATGGCCAGAGCGCGATGCAGCCCCGCCGCGCGAGCGAAAGAGGGAGTGGTCCGCCACGCGAGCAGCCCGGACACGGGTTCCCGCCGCGGCCCACGAGCAAAAGGGCTGACAATGATAAATCAAACCAGGACCATGACCCGTCTGTTGCGGGGCTCGACGGCGCTTTGCGGCGCCATGCTGATCGCCACGCCGGCGTTGGCGCAGGAGGCCGCACCGGCACAGGACGCCGCCGCCGCCGCTGCGCCAGGCGCGCAGGAAGCGACCGGCGACGCGATTGTCGTCACCGGCTCGCTGATCCGCCGGACCGACACGGAAACGCCGTCGCCGGTCACCGTGCTTTCGGCCGAGACGCTCGAGCAGCGCGGCCTGAACACCGTGACCGAAGCGGTGCAGCGCCTGTCGGCCGGCAATGCCGGCACGATCACCCAGGGCTGGAATGCGGGCGGCAATTTCGCGGCGGGCGCCAGCGCGATCTCGTTGCGCGGCCTCACCGTGCAGGCGACGCTGACGCTGTTCGACGGCCTGCGCATGGCGCCCTATCCGCTCG
>JAAGWI010166068.1:0-10142 GCA_012274505.1 Galium porrigens var. tenue
TGGCGGGAGTGACCGGCGCGGCAGCGTTCACCGGCGGCCACCCCGCCGACACAGATCCGGTTTTAGGGGGTTAAAGTTTCGGAGAGAGCGTTTCGGGAGAAGAAAAGATGATTAGAGTTACAAGAGAATTGATTAGAGTATAAATATAAACAGCACACTTCTATTCCATTGATTGTATAAATGAAACTTTGGATATTAAGCTTCTCTTTCAAGTTTCAACTAACATTCATCCACCTTTCTGAACTTCAACAATTAATCCCTCTACATTGAGAACTTTCATTTGGAGATTCAGATCTCACTGAAAGGGAAAAAATAAAAACAAAAGGACCCAACATAAATTAGTTCCTAATACAGCTAAGACTACCAGAATCATTAGATGTGTCAGGTTAAAATAGTATACAGAAGCAAGATTAAATAGACAAATAAATTAGTTGACCGAACCGCCTGATAATGCTGCTGATCCAAGTTGCATGCCCTTATAGAACTGTGGTTTTCCTCCAGCATGTAAATGCAAGGCATGTCATAAACACTCTCTAGGCATCTTTGCCAGTATGAGAATACCACAAAAAATCACAGGAAGCACTTGACTTGATTGCTTTCAAATTAACCCAAACCAGATTTAGATCCAGACATAGGTCTCAGCATTGCATGATTTAGGGCAGTGTGGGAATTCGCTGGAGAGTTGAACATCATGCCAGAAGAAGCTGAGGAAGAGGGGTTAATAGCTGAGAGAGGCAACCTTGGGCCAAGTCCATACATAGACTGTGGAGACATGAGTGACATGTGTGGATGCATTTGTTGATTACTGCCGAACCCAGATATGAACGGTTGTGGAGCGCTTGGGACTTGTTGCCGGTTGCTGCCAATATTACCTGGAACCATGGTAGGACTGACACTCGGTGGCCCCATAGACCGAGCTAATCCAGGAGACCCAACTTGTGCTGACACCATAAGAGCACGTTCTTGAGCAATCCTTTGCCTTGTCCTTTCCATTTGCTCACATTCTCTCATTAACAAGGTCTCCACTTCGGCAAACTGCTTCAGCTTCAGCTCCAATCTTTTTAACTGTATAGGAAATGAAACAAAACCAGTTAAAAGTTTGAAATCCTAGGAGGAAGCAGTATTAATATCCACTCATGCAAGGTGGACTACTACGTCTACGACCGCCAAAATTACTTGAGACTTATTGATAATATTAAAAGTATCGTGAGGAAGATAACAGCACAACATTAATTTGAGCGGGACCTGAATTTGTACCGTACAGCACATTCAGAAGTATTTAATTTCTATAACTCAAGATGCAAATTTCTGACTATTTATACATCACAGCCTTTTAACTTCTTGGATCATAGCTCTGAAAGAATTTCAACATTCCTAAACTGGGCTTCAACAGCTTGAAGTTTTCAACCTTCTTGGAATAATTATGGAAGAGAAGCACGTATTCCCACATGTTGGCCTAATTATTGAAGGTCTATTAATTATTGAATGTGGAGAGAGACCTATTAATTATTGAATGTGGAGAGAGACCTATTAATTATTGAAGGTCTTGATAGTCTATCGAGGCCGATTAATTATTGAAGCTGTTCGAAGTTGCGAACTACACAGATATATGTAATCATCAACAAGATGTAAACGCCCCCGGGGGTGTGGGTGGGGGTGGGGAAGTGAACAATCTACAATCAAATGCAATATATAGCATTATGACAGTCACACCTCTGATTTGTGATGCCACAATGACTTCAAAATCCTATCCATACACAGTATATAAATATTTCTATAACACATTTTCAGCAGCAAAGAAGCCATAAATAATCAAATATATATTTATGCATCCTAATAAAGGGAAACCCAAAAAAAAATCCAAAATCACACAAACTTTTTCAGATAGACAAGAACATATTAGTATTAAAAGGCAAGTAATACGTAACGAAGTACCTGGTGATTAACAATATTTGCCGAGAGCCTCTGTATTTCACGTTCTTCATGGTCAGCAAAGAGCTTTGCCTTCATAGCTGCAGCAGTAAGACCAGCCTTTGCAGCAGCTCTCACTTTTTCAGCAGATAACAGAGTCGTATCTGGTTTTATATAAATTCCCAATTATTAATTGAGAGAGAGAGAGAGAGATTCTTCTGAAAAAACTTCACAAAATACCTTTCAGCTGACTTGAACTAACGTAGTTTCCAAGGGATCCACCTTCCTTGCCAAGTATTCCATCCTTACTCATCCTTTTGTAACAAAATTCATATATTAAGAGTTTGCCACAGCTGTAGACATTGAAACTAAAACAACCACTTGACTAAAAAGCACAAGGTTATTAAAAAATAAAATAAAAAACTGAATTTGTATTTTTTGTTATAGCAATCTCTGTTTGTAGGTAACTCTGAAGAAGAGAAAAAAAATCCTATCCCGTTATGCTAGTAGGTCCCCACCCCAAAACTCTTTTTCTCAAATAGCCTAGCCAAAAATACTACTTATCGAAAGCAATAGGTTATTTGTCCTCGACCAATCAAAACACTCACAAGCAAAATACAGAAGAACTTTAAAAAGGACAACAGTCAACTTATCATCTTACTTTGATCCATCCACCTGAACAACATTTCGCGACGAAGTTGAAGTCTCATCCTTGGATAGTGTAGCTAGGGATGCATGGGCACAGGCTGCAGCAACTCTAGGTCCTACTGCAGATGCCAAAAAGGCGACCTAGGAATCACGATCGAAAGTTTCAGGAAAACATGAGCAGAAAATATATTTACCAGATGAGTTGATCTATAGCTGAATGGCATCAAGTAAACAGTTAGAGGACTGCTGGATATAACTATTTATGTATCGGATACAAGGGTTGCTAATCAAGTATACTGACACTCTCAAGCACAGATAGATGATCTTTTACCAAATACAGCAAGGAAGAAATCAACCATATCTAATACAAAAGTGAAACATCATGTTGAAACATAGTTCTGGCACTTACAAGGCTTCCATTAATCTCAGTATTTTTTGTAGTTTATCTAATATAGTGATAAGTTCCTTCCTATAACAGACGGGCTAATACACTTCTAAGGAAATTTTCAATTAGCAACTCTATGCAGATAATTTCTACACCCTAGAATCTAAATAAAGTTTAGTAACAGAAGACTAAAGAAAATAGAAACAAATATGCTGAATGTCTAAACATGGATACAAAGCCAGAACTGTAACCTTATTTTTCGTGACCTAAAAATAATAAAAGATTTTACACAGCCATGCTTGCTGTGATTGAGACTTGTGAATGCAAGGACCACCATGGCTTTGACGAAAGTTTGCGCTTTAGGTGTTGTTTTGATTGCTTCCTTTACACTAGGCAACTAGTTCGAGGACGCAAACTGTTTAACGGCAATTGTATAGCCCATTTCACAGATCAGTGTAATTTTAAAAATTTGGAAGATCAAAAGATAAAGGGAAAACAATCATTAAAAAAAATCTTGATAGAACGGGATTGTGATTGGCAAGGATTTTTCATTGTTGCACATAAGAAGTTGACATGAAAAACATAATCAGATAGATATGAAAATAGACAGAAAAATGCTAAACTGAATTTAGCACTCCCTTTATCCCCATAATTATCCCATAACTAAAGTCTATTTTGCCCAAAGGACAATACCAAAACAATTTTTTTGGCACCAATTCTTTTACTTTATTTCTGGTTGTATTATATATTTTAATATGCATGTCCATATCAGTAAGGCTGAATAAGATAACAAAATCAAAAGTCAAACTCCTCATAAACAAAACAGGTTTCAAGGTAGGTTCTATATGGGATGTAAACCTGCCAATAATCACTAATATCTTGCTAACACATGGAGAGTATGTATGACAGTTGTATGTATTTGTCGTGTTTGCAAGAGCTACTAGTAAGATTTTATTCTTTTGCAAGTCAAATTTAATTCCGGGAGAATAATTCTGAAAATAATCCATGCAATTTTTAAAATTTGAAGTTCGAGATGACCTAATCTAGGCACCAGAATAAGAGTTCTGCACAACTTATACAAGGAAATTGGGAATCCAGCCTGTCTTTTACTGCTTTGAAGCAAAGCTCTTTCCTGTTTCTAGTGGGAAAAGCATAAAACTTGTCCACTCACAATCACTTTCCTCCCAGAGATTAATGATACAAAAGCAACAAAGGTGGCAAGAACTGACCACAAAGTACAAATGGAACATAAAGCGAAACAAATCTGCACATTGCAGCCAATTTAGCAGCAAACTGAAAGTGATTTCTTAGTCAGTAAAAAGAACAATTAAAAGTTCCAATGTAAATTATGTAATAATCATAAGTAAGTAACCATACAGTATATCTCAATTGCAAAGTTAGAATATTGTGCATAGCCTGAGAAAGGAGCATTATTAATAATTGTAATGGATCACACTAGATACAACCATGAAGCAAAAGACCTGTTGTCCAGAAGGATGAACATTTAATTAGGCAATGATCACAAAAAGTCTTCATGAACAGTATTACTGTTCATGAAGTATGGGATATATTAATAACAGCAAATATTCACTAACAGAAAATAATAATGATTCGGAATAGAAAAGAATTATCATATTCATGCTGGATGCACAAATATAATTCCCAAGAGCAACCCAGAACATTAAAATCATTAACAGCATATAACCTGCTGCACAGCTATCTGAGATATAACTGTTAATGGCACCAAACACCTACCAGGGACATAACTGGATTTCCACAGTTTGCAAAAGGAAACTTGCTTTCAGAATCAGGGTTTACAGAATCAAGCACTGCAGCAGATATATAATGAAAATAGTTAAGTACTGTACAACATACTGAATAATTTCATGAACCAAAGAACAGCAAATACCTGAGCCAGATCCAATAGTACTTGAATTCAATCTTCCATTTTCTTCTCCAACTTGTGGGTTGGCCAGCTTGTTAGAGATTGGAACTTCAACATTGTCCAGGGGGTTACCATCAACAGACAGACGGACAAAATGAAGGATGCACTGTGCCTTGGACTTTGTGCCGACATACTCAGCAATTTCATTCCAGTTTTCATTATAAAGTTGCATGCCTTCAAGGAGAAGCAGGGTTTCTTGATCATTCCAGCCATCTCCATCCGGACTTCTATAACCTTCCAGAGAGTTCACCTTTACAAAATCTAGGCTAGAATGACCAGCAACAAATTTTCCATCGTGGAAGCAATCCAGGCAAAGTAGAACATCGACCTGCCAAATGACAGTTAAGAGTACAAGTGATCAAATACTGCCTCCTCCAAGCTTCATACTTTAATTTACTTATAATATTGTTCCATCACATAAGAAGAGAGAGATGATGAGCATTAAGGTGGCCAATCATAAAACCAAAGTTTTTCCTAATATATTACTCCTTCCGTCCCATGACAAGGTTCACACTTTTATATTCAGGTTGTCCACAAGAAGGTTCACAACTTAGAAATTTCCCATTTTGCCAAAATCCTACTCATTCACAGCCACTCATTGTATAATATTCATCTTTATTTCTTTGTTTCCCTCTACTTCTTCTCACAAATCTTACCACATTCACTCTCCCCTTAAGAAGATGTGAACCTTCTCATGATTGGAATATGGAGGGTGTAATTAAAATACTACACTAAAATACTTATAACCTCAAGTTTTAGTGACTTAATTCCTTAACAAAATCCAAGAAAAAACAAATGAATTATTTATTTTTACGTAGAAGTTGGCACTTGAGATCAATCTATATAGGTAAAACTGCATTATCAAATACTAACACTCCCTCAGTCTTGATTTTATCAGCCAAAAACCATATGCCTTCACAATGATACAACTCAAGAAAGAATCATGATATAGTACAAGCTTCCACATACTTTAATGCACTGACTTTTAAAGACTTTCAAAGCACTTGAAATGATGCTAATTAATGAACATAATGATAAAAGTACAGAAACAGTTATGCTAGATATTTATTTCTAGAATTGAAAAAGAATCATGGAGTATTAATTTTAAAAACTATCCAATTCTCTTTTTCTGATCGATGGGAACAGTGAAATTACACTGCCAACTCAATCAATAAATACATCTAACTTAACATACTTGGGCAAGAATGATTAGATTTTCTATCAATTATAGCCAAGCAACAATGGGAGCCAAGATGACATCAGAAGGGAATTTTTCCTAGCCCCAGAGAATTACTAGTAACTACAGTTCTTATTTGTCATCCAGCGAATTTAGTTACTAAGAGTTTATAAGCCAAATCACTTCAGTTCTCCAGAAGGCATACACCCATCAAGTTAAATATTTAAACACAAACAAGAACATTATTGTAGGACAGTAACCCATAAACATGTATTGGCAACAAAGGAAAAAACAACTTGCTTTTTAAAAGATATTTCTTTGGCCTTCCCCGAATTATTGCAGCAACAGGAAAGAGGAAGGCCTAAAAGACATGGGAATAGACTCTAAAGGAATATGCTATATTTATATTAAAAAGATGAAGCTATGTTTCCGGCCGACCACAATGGCATAATCCATACACCCAACCTTCCATAATGTTCTTTTCTTTCTATTCCACTTGACTACATTTTCAAATTACTTAAAGTTCCAAAAAGATCCTGACAAACAGGTTGTAAGGACTTAAACATTTCAAAGACAATTAATATATGATCTCTCAAAGAAGTTCAAGGCAAAGTACTCGGCATTATTTAGCTCCTGATGAACATCACAAGAAACTATTTAAAGACAGCCAGTAGAGTAACAAACTACACGGAGAATTCACGACCGTGGATACAATAAAGAACCAAAATCAATTTCAAAATATGTAGAAAGCTTGAAAGAAGATAAATCATCCAATAGTACTTTCTCCAATTAAAGGTTAACAGAAATCCTCCATAAATTGTTCAGGTCATCATAGCAGGTTTCTTAAAGAGCTAAAATGCAATACACATTATGAATCTTCAATACTCGGCGTAATTGGTTACTCATAACCTATAACATGCAATTCTATTGCAAGTTACAGACATTGTAAATCTTGGGTAGGAACTACTGCTAATCTATTCATATTGAACTTTGAATCACGTAGTTGGGCATCCAGATATATTTAGAGCATGTGCACAGATTGCAAAATTGCTGATGAAAATTGTGGAAGGCAATAAATAAGACAGGGCCCAGTGAAAACAATACCTCTTTTTGTGATTGGCAGTATACTGTCGGAGTGGGCCGAGAACAATAATTGCACCTGGCTTCAGATAAATGTTCTCGAATTTCAGAATCAAAATCATTGTCATCATCATGCTGACATCCAAGTTCAGGATATATGTCAGCAGCTTTTAACCTGCATTTAGGCTTGTCAAATTGGACCAAGCTATCGATGGTTTTTAAAGCACCTCCAGGCACGCAAAGATCACCACTGGAATCCTCACGCAAGTGTGTCTCGTCCTTCCGGTTGCCACAACTGGGGCTAACTGCACAATAGTTAATGATACCCCAGTGGTCAAGAAACCGCATAATACGAGTGATATCATCAATACTGATGCTATCAATGAATCCACTGCAATCAGATAATGACAATGGCTTCTCTGGATTCTCCATATACTTGGCAACAATACAGTTCCGACACTCCATATATTTTTCAGGTGTATGATCTGCTGATTTAGCAGAAAAGAAATGAGGCACAACTTGCCTCTCCAAACGGTGCACCGTAGTAGGTGAAAACCAATCTGCATATAGAAGCAACTAATATAAGAAAGCCGAGTTATTGTGAGAGCTGTTTGGCAATAAATTGTTACACACATCGATATTTTCTTAAAATCAATGGACAGTGCACTTGGGGGTGCCTATGCAAGAGTGTTCTATCACGCCACTCATCTTATAAGTTGGAACCAAAATACTCCATGCCTACATCAGGTTTATCAACCATTAAAGCATCATTCCTTATGACATGTACGCAATAAGTGCAACATACTTTACAATGGCAGAATCCCATCAGGCTCGGTAGTCACTAGAGAAATGTAGATTCTAATAGATCCTGCATCTCCAATCGCACGGAACACTTAGTACCAAGACAAATGGTGACATTATGTACATTACCACCAAATGGAAGTCATATACAAATAACATTTTAATGCTATTAAAATAAAGATACTAATGCAGTCTCATTTTCAAGAGAGGATATTACTTGTCTATGACCCTCACTAATCTTTCCGATTTTGTACTTCTACAACACAAGTCCAGTCCAGTATGCCAACATTTACGACAAACAAATCAAGGAAATGCTACACTAACCTGCGTGACAGGGCACAATATGCACTCTCTCTGCGCTGCCAAACTTCTTAACCACGCCTTTGCCTTTAATAATCCCAGGCGGTGAAATCACATACGATCCGTTCTCTTCGGCTAGAGAAGCGGAATCAGCGGGCACAGAGGACAATACCTGCAACTGTCCGTAGGATATATTCTCCAGAAACATCCCATTCTGACCGGGGCCCCTGCTCTCACCCATATTCCCAGCCCTCTCCATCGCCACCACGGAGAGTACGGAGGAGTGGGGCCGGGACACGGCACGCTTCACTGCTATTGGAAAACTGTTCATTCGCTCGCCGCCCTCCGACACTGCCTCGCTCTCCCGAACTTGGAGCGACAGGGAGGAATTGCTAGGGTTTTGACCGTCCTCGTCAACAAACTCCTCGTCATCATCATCCTCGTCTTCCAAACCGTCGTCGTCTTGCCCGGGCTTCAGTTTCCTCGAAATGTGTGGGTCCCGCCTCCGCTTCCTCCAACGGTTCCTCGCCTCTGCAGAAAAAAGGTAATAAAATACTTCAGAAAAATGTGAATCGACAGAAAATATCAAAAGGCACAAACAGATGGATCATCGACCTGAAGAGGAAGCAGGCATTTTCTGGCAGGAATTATTCAGGTGGGGCCGGAGAAATTGAATTGAGGGAGTTTTAAGGAGTCGGAAAAGTGTGAAGTTATGGACGGTGTGCAGCAGTAGAATGGTGGCCACGGGCAGTTAGGGGTGGAAATATAGGGGAAATTTCAATCAAGGGCTTTCCAATTTCAAATTTGATGACGATGGAGAGGGGTAATCTTTGAGCTTATTCCTTACTATATTGAACTAAATTAAGTTAAAGTAAAAATAAAAGTAGTATTGTTTAAATGGGAGTAACTACGATCTCGTGACTGAACCTTCAGTCACATGATTTATCACCGTTGGATTAAATTTCAACGATTAAGATAAATTTAAAATTTACTAAAAATAGACAAGTTTTTGAAAAGTGACTAGACCGTAGAATTTTCCTGTTTAAATTAGAATTACGATAAATTTGATTAAATTGTAATTTTATTGAATTGAAGTGAAATGAACTGAACTGAATTGATGTAAATAATAAGTTCAAAAGAACTTGACTATTATTAGAATAATCAGTACTTTTGCACTGTGATACTTTAGTGATAATTGTGAATTATTATTTATTTTGGATATACACATTATCCTGTAAAAAATATATATATACACATTATTACTTGAGTTTGTTCATTTCATAAAATCAGATAGTTAATTACTAGATAACATTCATTTTATGCATGAAATTTGTATATCAACATATATAAAAAATAATTATATTTTAATATAATCTAATTTGTGATAAAAATATTAATAAAATAAACATAAAGTATGAGGAACTTATAAATGATATGTGGCATAAATGAGTTAGAAACGAACAGGAGTTAGAAACGAACAGAAGTTAGTGAGGAAATCACGTGCATATGGGAGGGACTACGGTCAAATTCAATTCTTGATAAAATTAAATAAAGTTACTGGATTAATTAGTTTGTTACGTGACTGAACATTCAGTCAAAATAAAGAATGGGACCGTAGAATTTCCCTATATTATCATAAAAGTTGATTTTGCAGTTTAATTATTTTTTGTTATTTAGATATATGAGTGAATGTTGTTCCTACAAAGTAAAAGATCAGTCCTCTCTCCAGTCGAAAGTCATTCTCTCTTCACGCTTCAGTACCTTCTTCTTCAAGAAAGTACCCCCGATCCATTTTCTTCCTCGGTGGGGTGGCCGCCGCCGGCCTCCGTCGTGCCTGGCCACCTCCGCCACCCCCCCCCGGGGGAGGACGAGCGCACACCCCGCCGCGCCCCGCC
>JAAGWI010166880.1:0-13385 GCA_012274505.1 Galium porrigens var. tenue
GTTTTACGGCGAGGGAGTTTGCAGGATCGAAGGCCGTAGATTGTTGGGGTAGATGGGTTTCCGGTGTGGGGGAGGAAGAAGGGCGGTAAAGAGTTTATTGGGGAGGGGGTGGGGAGGACGCCGGACCGGCGAGAAGCGCCGGCCGGTCGCCTCCCCGAGCTGTGGGTTCGGTTTCTTGTCGCGGAAGAATACTGTAGACGAGAGCGTTTTTTCAATGACGTGGTGAATTACTGCCCTATATAGAAATTATTCCAAAGTTACGTTCCACTTTCAAATTATGAGAGTTACATTGCCCTTAATCCAAAATTTTCCTTGAGTGAAAATTTCAAATTTTCAATATGTATAGGGTCCTATTTTTTCTTCGGCGACTTAAACTTATTTGAAAAAATCTGAATTATAATATATCTAAAATAAATTAAAAGGTATCAAGTTAGTTTATCTGATAAAATAAAATAGTTTCATTCATTTCAATTTAGTGGAGATAGTTCAGTATCAAGTAACAGGAAAAATGGTGGTGGAGGATTTCAATATATAGCTTTTTCGCATGCATTAAGGGTACCTTTAGTAGTGAATACTCCTAATTGAATGAGAAAGTCTCTTACTAGATCGTCATATCATAATTTTATGATAGAATCGTTTTTTACTTCATATTTTTATTAGATTAGTTTATTTGTTTGTTTCATTACCCTCTAATTATGGTACTTTTAATTTTTTATTTAAATATTGTAAATATAGTTAGTTTAAATATTTGTGTCTAGTTCTGTTTTATTATACTTTCCTTTGTTTATTTTAATTTTTAAATAACGTAAATGAACTATTGAGTTAGGAATACAAACAAAACTTATAAACACCCAAGATATCCTAATAAATATATGAGAAATTATTCGTTCTATCATAACCTTATAGTCGGACGGTTTCACCCAAAATTTTATATAATTGAATTACAAATGGAATTTTAAACAATGAGGAGTACTTTTTTGCATTAGTTTTGAGAAACTTTTTCTTCTTCTAATTAATCGAATTTCATGGATACCATATATTCTATACGTAACACAAATATTCTTTTCACCATCTTATTTTTTAAGCTTTAATTTTCTAGCAAATACTCAGATGAAATTGAAAAATCGCTCGTGAATAGATCATGTGAGTATTAACAATGGGTAGCAAGTACCTACTACTCCGTATATGAAATCATTAATTTATAACGTACAAATATTGACTCAAGTGATGTTATTTTTAAAATTTTAAATTAGATTATCTAAATTGACTTGAATTCATCTCATCTCATTTAAATTAAATTTTATTCAGTTCCATTAGAATATGTAGGTAATCTGATGTCTTTGCATACTTGAATTACTCTTCCGGGTTAAACGCCCATAATAAGATTTCCACCACACGATTCAAAAACGGATGGGGCAACAATTAATATTTGAACCAAGATGCCAAAAAATTTGACTCAATCTTTTAAAATTGTCGAAATCTATTTTTTGATGGATTATATCCCGTTTTGTATAACACTCTTCTTTTGATAATGAATAATTTTTTTTTACTTGTTAGGTATTTGAAACAAAATTTACAATGGTTCTTTTAAATTAATTTCTTGTTAAATTAAACCAAACTGAACTAAATATAAATATATTAAAAAATAGTAATATTTTAAGATGAATTTTATCATTACTTATTTCTTTTGATTTGAATAGAATCAAACTTAACTAAAAGTGCATATAAGATCGAAAAAACAAAACCCTTAGGGGTATATTTGTAGTCAACAAAGTTCTTTAATTACATTTGTTTATTTAACTTGTCTGGTAAGGTCACAATTAGAAATTAAATTGCATGAATCTTATTGTCCATGAAGACATCAACTTCACAATCTTTTAATTTTGAAAATTTTAATGGTCAATTGGTCATGCATACTTCACCTGTCACATTAATTATTTTTAATTGCAGGCTGTAAAAAAACAAATAAATTCATTGTATGGGTTCAAAATCACGTAACGTAACTATTAATTAACGTTGAATCTCCTTTTATGCTAAAGTTTAAATAAAACAAAATAAAATCATATAAAATCTGGAAAGTAATTTATTTTTTATTATATATTGTATCTCGTATACCGCCAAAGAAAACTCCAAAATTAACGGCAAGATAGACCGAGTCATTCCTTTGACCCATGTCTGGTCATATAAAAATTAATTACTACTAACTTCACAAAAATTAATGGAAACAAAATAAAAGAATAATAACTGACATTATCATTTATGAATAATGATTTTTATTTTTAATTATTTACATTTAGCCAGCCTGGAGAGGTAAGGCACAATCCCTTCCCAGCCTCACGTGGTAATGCACCCTTCAGTCCAACCCTATGGCAGTTCAGTCTTTGTGGAACACTATGCCCCATAAAGTCACGCACACTACAATACTTAAAAAATAAAAATAAAAACACACTTTAAATTGAAACAAAATTATAAATAAAAAAGATGAGATCATGAGAATAGAACGAACTCATAGTATGCTTCATAACCTACTTGTTTTTTTGGATAATATTGTTTATTTTAGTTGACTAATTTGGTTTACTTTCAGTTGATTTCACTACGTAAGAGTTATATTTCGATGAAATATTATTTTTAGATAGTCGAATTTATATTGAACAAAGTGTATGTGTTATATTCACACGGGTTGTTATTTGTATTACTGTTAATGAAATTTTGCGCCAAATTAATTTTGCTTTATATGTTATAGTCTGACGTGTTATTATTTGTACTATTCATAAAGTTTGTATTTTAGTTATCGGAAATTCGCGCCAAATTGCTTTCCATTTATACGTCAAAGTCTGAATCGACTGTACCTTATCAAATATGTAATATAGTTATCAAATATATGTATCGCACAAATATCAATTGCTACATTGTGTTTCCAAAAATATCCTACAAGGGATCAAGAAAATTTGAAAATGAAAAATATGAACCATCGTAATTTCGCGCCAAATTACTTTCTCTCTATACTATGATCCGACGTGTCGTTCAGTGCATTGTATCGAATTTGTATTTTAGTTATCGTACATCTGTCTCTTATCGAGATCAATTACCCTATCATCCCAGAAGGGAATTGTTTTTGCGAACAATCGGAATTTCGCGCCAAATTACTATCTCTATATATTATGATATAACGTGCCGTTCACTGCACCGCTTTGACTTTATTTTACAGTTATTGTACATTTGTATCGCATCGAGATCAAGTACCCTATCATCCCTGGAGGGAAATAAAATTTGAAAATTAAAAAATGTGAATCACAATCCTTGTGACATTGCATCAGTTAGCTCACGAACATCATCACGTTCCATTTATCAAAAAGCATAGCAATTCATACCAAAAATACCAAACAAGAAAGAATGCCAAGAGAGAAAACAACATGGTGATAATGCCATAGTGAAGGACTGTGTGACTGTGTGTGGCTGAGTGAGTGGGAGTGCAGTTACATAATGCAAAAATATATCTCTACTCAAACCATTAATTATAGTCTCGTGGGATTCAGCGTTATTTTTCAAACTGCCCTTCATACCCGCGCTCAAAAGCAAGAATCCGTTTTTATTTTTCCATTAATTTTCTCATTTTCCCCATTCTTATTTTTTCCGAAGTTCATTTCCACATTCTTAAAAAGCCCCAGTGGCCTCATTTCCACACCCTTTTCAAGCCCTCAAGAACCCCATCCCTTTCTTTCCCTTCTTTTTTGAACTCAGAAAAACCCCCCATTTTCCTGCACGAATCTCAAGGCATGCAGTAGATTAATCCAACCTATTTATGCACAGTGAGTTGCATATGTTTGTTTGATTAATTGTCCGAATGAATTAGGAATTTTTGGGTTCTGTTAATCTGGTTCTGAAAAGTTCGAATCCAAGGCAAAAGGCCAACAGTAGAGTGATTTTTCTTACGTTTCTTCAAGTGAACAGTTGTTGTAGTAAAAGTGAAACAAGTTTAATTTTTTCTTCTTTTTGGGTTGGATTTTTTGTATATATTAAGGGGCTCACTAAAAGGACTTGCTTTAGCATGCGAGAGCGGGGGATTAGCGGCGGTGGACAAAGAGTTTAGACAATGCAGAGTGCGAAGAAGAAGATAAACCATAACATTAATTCTGTTGGGAGCAGTAGTCAACAGCAAGAACAATTGGGGAAGCAGAAGGAAAGGCACATCGTATCATGGTCACAAGAGGTCTGTTGTTTTGATCCGAATTTGCTATTTTTTATGGTGGGTTTTGATTCTCCGAGGTGGGTTGTGGTGATTTTTTTGAAATGGTTGATGTTTTAAATCCAAAGTTTTGATTTTTTTTTTTTAAATGATGTTTTTGGGTTTCTGAGATTCTGATGATCTCTGTGAAATGATTTGTCTTTGATTAAAAGTTTTAATCTGTTGATGCTGTTTTTGATTTTTTCTGATATCGGTTCCGATGATGTCAGTGAAATGGTTTTGATCCAAAGTTTCAATCTTTTGGTTCTGATTGGATTGTTTTTGAATGCAGGAGGATGATATACTCAGAGAGCAAATCAGAATCCATGGAACAGAGAAGTAAGAATTTTTTTTTAATTAATTTTTTTGAATTCGGGCTGTTTGATAAAGGGATTTTTCGTGTGATGAGATTGATTTTGATTCGATGTGTTGCGTTTTTGTTTATTCAGTTGGGCGATCATCGCAGCGAAATTCAAGGATAAGACAACGAGGCAATGCAGAAGAAGGTTGGTTGGAAAAAGGGTTTAACTTTAAGCACTCAATATAAATTGGGTACTTTTGGGGGTTTCTTTGGATTCTGATGCTTGATATGACAATAATGAATAATGATGCAGGTGGTTCACTTATTTGAACTCTGATTTCAAGAAAGGCGGATGGTCACCTGAAGAAGACTTGCTCTTGTGTGAGGTATATTACAGATTAGCTCTTTTTTATGTGCACATGATCACGTTTTTAGGAGGTCTCATGTCTGATTAATCCTCCACCTTCATTTTGAAATTTGAAAAGAAAGGTCATTTTCATAGATATGATACTTAGGCCAGTCTCTTTTTGTTTGGTTTAAGATGAATACATTTTCGCTTAAACATATTAACAGTGTTGCTTGTGTTTGCATATTCTCATTCAAATGAATCCGTAGGAATACTTATCATGTTTGGATGACTGATCCTTTTTAGGTTCTAGACATTAGTTGTAACATTGTTGTGTGGGCCTGCTCTTTCAAATGATCCATCGTTATACTGACGGACAGTCTTGTAGTTAATGAAATCATCTGATTATTGAAGGATGATTTGCAGGCACAAAAGATATATGGCAATAGATGGACCGAAATTGCAAAGGTTGTTTCAGGCAGGTAAAGGGAGATGTAACTAGTGGAAGAAACTTTATTTTTATTTTCTTTGATAGTGAGATTTTACTCATTAGTATGGTTCTTCAATGCTCGTCTTTCGAAGCAGAACTGATAATGCTGTGAAGAATCGGTTCTCTACCCTGTGCAAGAAGAGAGCAAAACGTGAAGCCTTGGCCAAAGAGAACAACACTACCTATATCAATTTAAACAACAAAAGAGTTATCTTTCCGACTGCACAAAATGCAGGTGGAGTACCAGAAGGTGGAGAACCTCTCAAGAAGATGAGGTACAAATGGTGTGGCAGGCTCATATTTTTGATACAGTTCATGAAGATCAACTATGCGAACTGACTTTGTTGTTGTACTTCAGTAGGACCCACTTACCTAGTACTACTGAGAACCGCAAGCACATAGTTGGAGAATGTGGATCAACTACCCAAACACTTAGACAACCATTTGCAGTTTTACCTCAAGACAACAAGAACGGAGGCAGCTTAACTAATGAACAGTGTGTTGACAATTTAAAGGAGACTCCTGTTGATGGTAAGAATCTTGACCCATTATTGAAATGCAAGTTGTCGGCTTTGCATTATTAAGTTGGTTTTTCCAGTGTATTTGCATTCTCATTCTTGTATACCATCATTTAGCAGGCAATAGCAAAAGTCAAGAAACATTTATCAAGAAGGATGATCCAAAGGTACTTGCACTGTTGCAGCAAGCAGAATTGCTCAGCTCACTTGCTGCAAAAGTCAATTCAGAGAACACTGAACAGAGTCTTGAAAATGCCTGGAAGGTAGTGCAGTCGCTTCATTTCTCGAATTTTCTTGTTCGTATTGGGCTCCAAAATTCTTAAATTTAGTTCACTGAGCCTGAAAAAAGGACCACCATTTCTGTTTCTTTTGGTAATGAACTACACTCCCATCAAATTTGGCTCAGGAAGTAGTTTATACTTTAGGAAATTGCATCTTGATTGTGACACAAGTTTAATGAAACATACCTTAATGGTGTTGGAACTTCCCTCTAGCATTGTTAGCAGACTTGATTTGTGCACCATTTTCACATTCACTAACATGAAACTTTAATGAATGTCCTTTCAGGATCTTCAAGACTTCTTGAACCAAAGTAAAGAAAGTGATGAGCTATGCTTATCAGTTTCCGACATGGATTATCACCTTGAGACTATTAAGGACTTGATTGAAGATTTACAAGGAAGTGATGACGGCAGCCTTTCTTCGTGGAGGTAAAACTCCGAACAAAACATGTCTTCAGCTTAGATCACTTTATCAAAACCATGATATCTGATTATTGATTTTACAGGCAACCTGATTTATATGAAGAGACTTCTGGCAGCCCTCAGTATAGTACTGGGTCAACTCCTCAAAACCTCGTAGCTCGTGATAAAGCAGACCAAAGTCACTCTGAGCTTCATGCTCCAATTCAGATTGTCGAACCTGATATTCAATCTACTCCAGTGGATAATCTCCGGATTATTGAAGGTGAAAAGCACATGCCAGTCGTTGAACCTTCTGCTGCTCAAGGTATAAAAGCTTTAATGTTGTCATATAAAGCAGTTGAGTTCTCTTCATTCTCCTTGCATGAAACTCCTAAATACTTTTGCAGAAAAAATACTACCAGTTGATGATGACCTGAAATCAAATGATCTGCCTGCATGCGGCTTGTCAAATATGGAGTTCAACTCCCCTATTCAAGAGACTCCAGTATTCAAATCAATAGCAGCTGCAATTCCCAGTCCGAAATTCTCAGAAAGTGTGAGTGAGATGTGCTTTACCTATTGCTAATGTTTGGGACTATCATGTCATGAATTATACCTAGTGAATGCTTACTTATGCAGTCCTATCTATTATCCCTACACTTGTGGAATATTCAGGGTAGAACACAACTCTAAGATTCTTGACCCTCATCCTATACTTTTTCTTCTTGATATCTTCTGTTTCTTATCTTAACTTCTCTTAATTTTTCCACCCCATGAATTTAATCAAGAATTGTGGTTCTCTATAGTTATAAACATTAAACAAAGTAAGCCTTCACCTATCCACTAATAATGCATTTGGTTCTAAATTGGACTTGTATTACATCAAGACATACAAATTTGATGACCCTACTGTATAAAAAATGTTGATTTGTTTCTGGAAAATTTTGATCTTCAGATCTCGGTTACAGTTCTGAAAGCATTCATATTTTGCAGGAGAGGCACTTTCTGTTGAAGGCACTTGGAAGGGACTCCTCTTGCTTTATTAATCCAAGCGCTCATCTTTCACAACCCCCAGCTTGCAAAAGGGCTCTCCTTCGAAGCCTGTGACCATTTTCATGTCAGTTTCCGGTTTTCGCTACATGGAGCTTTCTACCTTAACATTTAAACTCATTCCCCTTCCATGGCAGCCAGCCTGACCTGTGCTTTTGGAGAAGGCCTTCACAGTCTAGAATGTTATGGCACATTCTAGACTGACTGAGTTATGAGTTATTTGCTGAGTAACATAATACTCACATAGAGATTTCGTGTGCAAGTGCTTTAGTGTCTAATTCTTTTGTGTGTTGGTGGGGACTCGAGTTTTGGAGTTCGAAGTTCCCACAAGAATTGGCCTTAATGATGCCAATTGTATAGACCATACCCCATATAATTCCCTAGTGTTCAGAGTGTAAGTACACACCGGCATATCGCCAAACTTAGCCTTCGTAGAGAATTTTGGAAAGACAGAAGAAAAATTTGGAAAAAGAAAAAAAAAAGAAGCAGAGGAGGACCAACCTGGATAATTGGACTCACTTTGTTGCTCAAGGTGTGCAGAGGTACTGTAGGTGAAGAAGCTCTCTTGGTATTTACAGATTCTTTTATTTTGAATTTCGACATTTACCTGTAATGTCTATACTTTACTGGATTGGAGGTGGAATGGATGTGTTCCAAAGTGCAGATGTTTCTGCATTGTCTTGCTTTCTGAGAATCTGTTACTGATGCAGCATTTCAAATAGAAATGCAGTTGAAATGAAAACGCGTTAGAAGAAATAAGATTAGGACTAGTGTTCTTACTCAAGATTCATGCTTTTTGTTTCTGCTTTTCGAAGATCAAGATGATTCTTCTCCTCCTCCTTCTCCTTCTCCTTCAGTTCTCTCTGCCCCCTTCTGTGAACTCTGTGAGTAAATCTTGTGGGGAAGAGTTTGGTATTTAAACTGGTCAATGGGTAGTTTGGTGGAAGACAAATGTGATGATTATAAAAAAGCAAAAGTTATGTGTAGGAAAGGGAGGGAACCCTGTACAAATTAAAGTAGTGCCCTTTCTGTCAACCATTTACCTAAGCAAAATCCACCTTGAGACACTTTGCAATTGCAACAAGTGCTTCTAAACAGGGATGAATATGGATCTACTACCCGATTCAAATTATGCTAATGATTGCTGAGGAGACCTTAAAGTTATTTCTTTAGTAATGGATAAGTGGATGAATATTGATAAATTTTATGTAAAAACGTCCTGAAATTAAGTTGATCTAGATGCGAATTAAACCCAACCTGATATAACCTTTTGTTTTGAGATGGGTACATATAAATAGTTTGAAAACACAATCATGTACTCCATCGATGAAGCCAATTGCTTTTGGCACAATTTTTAAGAAAGCTGATGTGGCACTGATGTGTATAATAGGATTGTTGAAGTATGTGAGAAAAGGTTAATAGTTTATATTATAATTTTTTGCCAAAAAAGGAATTGGGTAAATCTCTTTGGGACGGACCAAAAAAGAAATTAGACACATCTTAGAGGGACGAAGGGAGTATACCACTAGAAACTGTCCGCTGCATTTAAATATTTAATGGCACAGTTATGGTACTCATCTTTAAGAACAGTTCACAAATTGCTCTTGCAACTTCCAAGTAAACCAGAGTGTAAAGAAATCCATTTGGACGTTCATTTTTAGCTTACAGAACATCCAACCCATTACATCTTTGATATTTGTATGCTGAGGATGCCATATTGGCCTTGCACATACACCAATTCTACACGTGACCAAAACAGCTTTGAGTTTACTAGTAGTAAATATATCCTATGCAAGTCAAAAATATGGTAAGAATTACAACCTTAATCATCAAGAGCTACATCCATGTTTAAGTAGATTTTCTTTTCTTCTGCACCCTCTGCAATCTTCTCCACTTCAGATATATCTGGTACGACAACCCCGAGAAGACCATCATAACGCTTCCCCATTGCTTTGGGGACAGAGCGTTGCCACTGAGTAGAGAAGAAACCACGATGCTGACAAATTTCCGGGTTGTGGTTATGGTCGTGTTAGTTAGCGAACCAAATCGACTAATGGTTAGAAAGATGAAGTTTTGGCCGACTGCACCGCACAGGCAGTATAACAAGATGTCCCATGCTGCCTCGGGGTGATTCTGGCAGAATTTAACGGCCTCGTACCCGCTTGCTTGTGGCCAACCGAACATGAACACGACATTGTAGATGGTGCCCCATAAGTTCATGCCAAGCATGATATCCCAAGCAGATGTTTTCGGGTACCTGGAACAATTAAGAACCAGTTTAGGTATTTAGTCACAGGAAAGTATCAATAAGAACTACTATTAACTTCATTATTTCAAGTACCTTGATGTAATAGAGTCCTGAGTTGCATTAGTGAATCCATCAAAGGCGAGGTTTAGACAACAGAGAGTATATCCGAGACGAGAATCAGGATGTGCCAGCTTGCTAATGGTTTTTGAACTAGACTGTAGGTATATAGACACCAAATATCAATCATCAATGAAAGTCTAAAAAACTGGGGATAAACTGAAACTCTACTACACAAAAACATGGAATTAGAGAGACAGAACGAGGAGGGTTAACCGGTCAAGCGCTCACCTTTGCAAGCGCAAACACTGATACTCCACCAGCAACTAATAGCGTACAGACATATTCAGGAAAGCTATATCTTATGCCATATACAAATGTTCCCATAAGCATAACTGCAAAAAGATGGGAGCAGATTCAGTATTCTCATGAAATCAACTAAAATATTAATACAGATTACTTGTTATACTTCTGAGTTCTGAGATCTACTGACTGCACATATCAGACTTGACTCGCCACTCTCTATATTCACATAATTGTGCAGCTATAAAAGAGCCTACAAACTGTCGCATACACAAAATTGGACACCAAAGCATAACTAAAATAGTATGCAAAATTTACAAAATTAATGAAGGGCCAGATTTTAAAACTACTCATTCAATTAAAACAAAAACGAGGCTAAACTGCATAATCACACATCCTATACCCCATACTGTGCATCTGGAAACCTAAACTTGCCCATAAATAAAGAAGGCTAATATCATTATGCTTGCAACCCACCTGGAATCATTTTCGACGATTTCGCCAGGACCTGCAAAAAGTGATAAGATGCATGAGTTCCAGAAGTATGAATCATAAACATCACGCCCCTTTAAAACTCATAACTCATAACTGAAATGACATTGAACTGCTGCATATAAACCAATATAATTTTATAATGTGATTCTCAATCATACTCAATAACACTCACAACGTTAGCACACTACAGAAACAAAAATGCTGAAGCCTGGGCTTTACCTGGCCAGGGTAGCTAATATACTTCAATGCTTCAATTCCCATGGCAGGTCCAATCGTATTGGTAATTCCTGCACTCCAGAAACTCCACCACGGCGCCCCACTACTGCCGCCATTAGACCAGAGCTTTATCACTGCATATAAAAAATAAAACAAAGCCTATTACTTTTCTGCGTATAATCGACCAATTCCATTAATCCCTTAATACAAAACCGCCGAAATCAAATCAAAACAAAGCAAAGCAAAAGGAGAACTTACTTATGAATGACCATACTAAGCAAACAACATTCTGAGCTAAGTTGAGGAATGCCAAATGCTCAAACCTCTTCTTCTCCGGCCCGAATTGCTTAGTAGACCTAAAACCAAACCCAAAAACCCTCAATCAAACTGTTCATTCACCGACAGAATTCACTACATAACCATCAGAATGCAAGTATGCACCAGCAAGTTAATAGCTTTCTTTAAAATGACACATTCTTTCAACAGTAGATAACGATCGGCACTCAATGATCCCTAGAAACTAAATCATAAACACACTAATCATGCAAATAAAACACAAGTAAAAAGTACTGAAATTCAAAATTCTACAAAAGAATAAAGATATTATGAATAATATGAACATGGATAACGGCTTACACAGTCTCCTGGAGGACGCCTTGGTAAATGTACGCCGACCAGATCCCGGCGACGCATAAGGCCAAGAGAAACACGCGCCGGAGCCCGGAGCCGTGGGACTCCATTCTGTTTTTTAATCTCTTTAGCGCTACTCAAAGAATGCTTGAAACTCGCCGGAGAAAAACAGATCCGGCGCGCCAGCGGACGAATTCCCGGTGGATTTGTAACTGCTGTTGTTGGAGCGAAACGATGAGTTGCAGTTGGAAAATGTCGTTGGCGGTTTTATATACGCTCGGGAGATGTGGGGTCGCGGAACTACACTGAGACGACACGTGGGAGGATCTTATTGGGTGTTGGAAGTTTGAGCTGATGTTTCATTGGGCAGGGAGACGCAGAGTGACGACTGAGTAGAAAAATTGATTAAAACAAGCATATGCTTGGTCTTGTTCTCATGGTCTTAAAAAATAAAATAAAATCTTTTTTTTTTGAAAAAAAAATAAAATCTAAACCAATTCAATTCAGTTAATATATTTAATTTTCACAAACACTTGTATGAGGCAGCCTCACCATGTGGCAGCTGATGTTGTTTGATAATATGATGAGGTTGCCTCACCTCCAATATGAACCTCATCATATTATCAAGCAACATCAAGGTGGCTCACCATGAGGTTGCCACACAAGAGACTTTCTCTTTAATTTTATTTTATTTCTGTTGAGTTCATTTTAGTTCAATATATTTTTATTAAAATTTATTTTATTTTATCAATCAATTATACTTAAATAAATAAATAAAAATAAATTTTAATTTAATTTAATTTAGTTCAATATTTTGAAATTCCTCCGGTGAAATATAAACTTAAGAGAACATGGCTTAAATTAGTACTACTCTCTGGTTTTGTTTTATTAAACATTTGACCGAATTCAAATTTTCAAGGTGTTTTGACAATAAATTTTATCTCAGGAGTAAAATGTGATATCTCTCGCCCACATGATATCGTCATCACGGAATTACAAGTTGATGATGATGTAAATCACAACATCCAAGAGGAATTTGAACCTTTAATCAGGTATTTAACCAATTGATCGATCACGTGAGTACTTAAATTTTATCCCAAATTTATAAACCCGAATTCAGATTGGGGCTACGCGCCGATCACCTCGTCCGCTTCGACTTTTCACAGCAGGAGGTTTGGGACTTCCTGGAGCTACAGTGGGTGGTGGTCAAAACTCAAGGAAAGGGGATATCACGTTTAACAGCGGCGGCAACCTTACAACTCCAATCGGCGGAGATGGAACAATCAAAAAAACCAGCGAGGAAGGCAACACCACGTTCACTGCCGGAATTAGCACAGGGCTCCATGGAGAAACAAAAAAATCCGATCAAAGAACTGGAGGTTCTGGCGAGGGCGTCCAAATCATCGGCAAAGGATCTGGAGGAGGCGACCCAATCAGAGGTTCCGGCGTCGACCACGTTCCAATCAACGGCGGCAGCATCGCACAAGACTGGTGGCGGACGAAGGCAGCGAAGGAATCCGTTCCAAATCCATTCGGCAGCGAAGGCACTCACGGCGGCGATCCAATCAGAGTCGGCGACCCAATCAACGTCCTTCCGGCAGGTGGAGTAAACCCAAATCCTTTGGGCAGCGGCGGCGAAATTTCCTCTTCTCCAGACACGGGCAAAACAACTATAGTGATTACCAAACATGGAGTGGATGGATCAATTGAAGAGATTAAGCTTTTGGACAAGAAAAAGTGGGCCAAACGGGCTATATTGGAACAGTACAAGTCTGATAAAGTTGAGGAGTATTCTCCTACTCAAGCCCAACTCACCATCTTCA
>JAAGWI010167903.1:0-66770 GCA_012274505.1 Galium porrigens var. tenue
CCGCGGCTATCCGCCCTCGGCCATCGCGATGCTGCCCAGCCTGATCGAGCGCGCCGGCACCGACGTGCATAGCGGCGGCTCGATCACTGCGATCTACACCGTGCTCGCCGATGGCGACGACGGCAACGACCCGGTGGTGGACAGCGCGCGCTCGATCCTGGACGGCCATATCGTGCTGAGCCGCGCGCTCGCCGAGCGCGGCGTCTATCCGGCGATCGATCTCGGGCCTTCGGTCAGCCGCGTGATGACCGATATCGTGCCGCGCGAGCATGTCGCCGCCGCGCGCGTGCTGCGCCGGCACCTGGCCACCTATGAGGAGAATCGCGACCTGGTGCTGATGGGCGCCTATCGCGCCGGAGCGGATCCGGAGATCGATGCGGCGATCGCCTGCCACCCCGCGGTGATGGAGTATATCCGCCAGGGCGCCGACGAGATCGTGACCTTGCCCGACGCGGTGGCCGAGCTGGTCGGCGTGTTCGGCCATGGCTGACTCGATGACGGCACCGACCCGCTCCCCCACCCGGCCACCCATTGCCAGTATCCCATGGGTGGCCGGGTGGGGGAGCGGGCCGGCACCGGGAACCCGAGATGCCTAGGTCGGCGAAGAAGCTCGGCCGCCTGCTCCGCGTCCGCACGCTCCAGCTCGATCTGGTCCGCGCCGACGAAGTGCGGGCGCTCGCCAGGGTCGATCAGGAAGCCAGGCTGCGCGATCGCATCGCCAATCTCGCGGCGAACGTGGCGCCGGCGCCCAGCGTTTCCGAATCGGCGTCGAGCCTCGCGGCTGCCGCGCATTTCCGCGAGCGGCTCCACCAATCCGCCTTCGCGGCCGAGCAGCGCGTCGAAGTGGCCGAGCAGAGCCTCGAAATGGCCCGCGCCGCCACGCGCGAGGCGCGCCGCGACCAGAATGCGATCGAGAAGCTGATCACCCGCGCCGAAGCCGATGCCGCGCTCAAGGCGCTGCGCGAGCTGGAGCAGCTTCCGCCGATGGGCAAAAATCGGCACGATATTTGCTGAGTACCCGGTGAACCTAGTGTCACGGGGACCTGAACTTGATCCAGCTCGCTACCGCGCTTCCCGCCATCGCCACGGGGCCCGTCAAGCCGAATGCCGCGCCTTCGGCGGATGCAGGCGGCTTTGCGCTGGCGCTGGATGCGCTGATGCCCGGGATCGTCGCGCCTACCCCAGGCCCGCAGGGCAAGCCGGGCGAGGCGGCGATCCTGCTGCCCGGGCGGCAGGATGTTGCCGAGGGCGGCAAGGAACTGCCGGATGCCGCGCCGGGCCTGGAGAGCCGCAGCGAGGAGCAGCCGGGCGGCGATGCCGACGGCGACGATGCGGATGCAAGCGCCGACGGCTCACCGCCCCCGCCCTTCGCCTGGTTCGCGACGGCTCCGGCTCCGCCCCCGGTCGCGGCGCCTGAAGCAACAGCCGAAGCCGCTCCCGCCATGACCGTGGATGACGGCGGCAAGAGCGCCCCGCGATCCGAGATCGTGCTGCCGGACATGCCGGTTGCCGATACCCTCAAGGCGCCGGTGAAGGAGGCTGGCCCGCAGGCCCCGGCGCCGGGGGCCGCCGCGTCCGAAGCCAGGCCGTCGATGGAAGCGCCTGCCGCTGTCCCGGTGCCGCGCCGCTCTGGCGCCGATGTCGCTGCGGCGGCAATGCCTGCGCCGGCAATGCCTGCGCCGGCCGCAACCGCCGCCGCCCGAGCAGGGGCCGCTCCGGCGCCGCCTACTGCCCCGTCCGATCCTGCTGTCCGGGCGGCGCTCGCCGACGGGCTCGCCACCACACCTGCGGATGCCGCCGCCACCACCGCCACCGCCACCACCGCCACCGCCACCGCCGGCGCCGCCGTCGAGCCGGTGCTCGCCCAGGCGCCGCGCGAACTGCGCCGGGCCGCCGCGGAGGCGCCGGTGGTGCGCATCGCGGTCGACCGGCCGGCACAGCCGCAAAAGGTATCGATTGCCGATGTGACTCAGGGACGGCGGACGGCGGCGGCGATGCCGCAGGCCGCGCCGCAGCCGGCCGCCGCATTCGAACTGCCCCGGCCGGGCGGCCGGGCCAATGCGTCGAGCGATCCGCAGGTCGATCTCTCGACGCTTGCCGCCCCCGCCACCGGCACCCAGACCGCTATGGCGGTTTCCGCCGCCGGCCCGGGCCAGGACGCCGCGCTCGACATGCGCCACCAGCAATGGACGGCCAGGATGATGGACCGGATCGAGACGCTGCGCGATGCCGCGCCCGTCCGGGAGACTCGGCTCAGCCTGATGCCGGAGGCGCTCGGCAAGGTCGACATCGCGATCCGCCAGGACGATGCCGGCATCCATGTCCAATTCCATACCGAGAGCCAGGCCGCGCGCCAGCTGATCGCCGACGCCCAGCCCAGGCTGGCCGAAATCGCCGAGCAGCGCGGCATCCGCCTCGGCTCGACCAGCGTCGAATCGAAAGCGGCCGGCACCGGCGCCGGCACCGGCAATCCGCAGGCAGGGCAGGGCCAGCGCCAGGATGCCGCCCCCAACCGCCACCAGCCTTCGGCGCCGCCCGGCGCCCGCCGCGAGGCACAGGCTTCCACCCATGACGACGAACGGGTCGCCTGAGACCCCCGGAGATAGATGATGTCCGACGCCAAGACCGAAAGCGCCGCTGCGCCGAAGAAGAAAAAGAATCTCCTGCTGCTCGTCGGCCTGCCGGTGCTGCTGCTCGGCGGCGGCGGCGGCGGCGCCCTTTACGGCATGCAGGCCGGCTGGTTCAGCGCGGCCGCGCACGCCGAGGAGAATGACGAACCCCGCCTCGTGCCCAAGGGCGAGGAGAAGCGCGCTTCGGTGAAGGAAGGCGGCGAGGGCGGCAATGGCGGCGGAGGCGGAGGCGGCGGCGCTCCGGGCCATGGCGGCAAGCCCACGCCCAAGGGCGAGGGCGGCGACAAATATGCCTCGAGCTATTATCCGATGGAAAAGGAATTCACTTCCAACCTGCAGGACAGCGTCCATTTCGTCCAGGTCGGCATCGCCGTGTCGACTCCCTATGACGAGCGCGTCCTCGAGAACATCAAGACGCACGAGATCGCGATTCGCTCGGCCGTGCTGATGGCGCTTGGCGAGACGACCGAGGACGAGGTGTTCACCGCCGAGGGCAAGCGCCACATCCAGGACCGGCTGGCCAAGGCGATCAACGGCGTTTTGAAGGAAAAGGAAGGCTTTGGCGGCGTTAGTAACGTCTACTTTACCAATTTCATTGTTCAGTGAACGGGCATGGTTAACAGCCCTTCACCAGACGGCACGGCCGAACGACGGGAACGCCCCCGAGCCAGCGCGGAGCACGCGCCGGCGCTGGGGACGACCAATCTCAATCCGTTCGGCGACCTTGTCACGCTGCAGCACCTGAGTGCGCGGCTGGCCAAGTCGTTGAAGGGTGCGTTCGAAGGGCTTCTGCGCAAGGATCTGCGCGCCTGGGCCGAGCCGCTCTCGGTGCAGCGCTTCGCCGACTACAAGGCGGAGCGCGGCGGCGTGCTCTCGGCCTGGCAGCCGATGGCGATGGGCAATGCCCGTGCCCGCGCCCAGTTCGTGCTCGAGGCCGGGCTGGTCTTCGAGATGCTCGACGCCTTTTTCGGCGGGGACGGCGAGGCGCCGCATCCGCTGCCCGGCGAGTTCACGCCGGCGGCCGAGGCTCTGGTCGGTCGGCTCGCCCATTCGGCCGCAGGGTTGCTCGACAAGGCCTGGGAGCCGCTCTCGCGCATCGCCTTCCGCGCGGAGGGCACTTCCAATCTCGCCGCCGCGCCCGATTTCGGCGCGGACGATCCGGTGGTGGTCACCCGCTTCGGATTGGCCGAGGGCGAAGGCCGGCCGCATTTCTGCGACATCCTCTATCCCGTCGCCGCGCTGAAGCCGCACGGCACTGCGCTGATGGTCAAGGTCCATGGCAACAAGGACGAGGTGGAGCCCGAATGGCGCTCGGGCCTGACCCGCGCGGTGATGGCCGTCACGCTGCCCGTCCGCTCGGTGCTCGCGGAGCCGGTCATGTCGCTCGGCCGCCTGCTCGAGCTCAAGGAAGGCGACGTCATTCCGATCGATTTTGGTCCGGAGGTTCCGGTGATGGTGGCGAAGTGCCGCCTGGGCACCGGCCTGGTCGGCACCGCCAATGGCCGCGCCGCGGTCCGTCTCACTTCGCTCGAACCGATCAACGCAGAGGATTTCCAATGAACGACATGACGGCCTCCTTCCAGGTCGACACTGCCGTCGCCGCCAATTTCCGGCTGCTGCAGGACGTTGACGTCAAGCTGACCGTCGAGATCGGCTCGACGCGGCTGACCTTGCGCGAACTCCTGGCGCTCGGCGAGAGCAGCGTGATCGAGCTCGATCGCGAAGCCAATGAGCTGCTCGACGTGTTCGTCAACGGCACGCTGATCGGCCGCGGCGAAGTGGTCACGGTCGGCGAGAAGTTCGGCGTGCGGATGACCGAGCTGGTCAGCCCGGACAAGCGCGCGGGCCGCTGATCCCATGACCTGGTACATCATCAAGCTGATCGTGCTGCTGCCGCTCGTCTGCGGCCTGCTGGTCGGTTGCCTCTATGCCTGGCGCAAGCTCGAAAGCCGCCTGCCCAAAAACCAGACGATGCGCATGGTGCAGCTCAAGGAGACGATGATGCTCTCGCCCGGGCTGCGTCTCGCCGTCATCGAGTTCGAGGGGCAGAAGCTGCTCGTCTCGGTGAGCCGCAGCGGCGTCACCCTGGTGGACAAGCAGCAATGACGCGGGCGATCATCCCGGCGCCGCGCACAGTGGGCGGGCGCGCCGCGCTGTTCATCGGGCTGCTCGCCTTTCTGGTGCTCTTCGCCTTCCCGGCCTTCGCCCAGGGCGCGGCGCCGGTCGCGCCCGCCCCGGTCGCCGCACCGGGCGTGGGCGACGCAGTCGATCGCGCGCTCGGCGACCTGGGCGGCGGCAACGCCCCGCTCAGCCTGTCGCTGCAGGTCCTCATCATCATGGGCCTGCTCACGGTGCTGCCGGGCATCCTGCTGATGATGACCAGCTTCACTCGGATCATCATCGTGCTGGCGCTGCTCCGCCAGGCGCTCGGCCTGCAGCAGACGCCGCCCAACCAGGTGCTGATCGGCCTGGCGATGTTCCTGAGCTTCTTCGTGATGGCGCCGACGCTGAACACGATGAACGTCAACGCGATCCAGCCTTATTCGGCCGGCAGGATCGGCGCGACCGAGATGATCGCGAAATCGGGCGAGGCCCTGCACGGTTTCATGATCAAGCAGACCCGCACCAAGGACGTGACCATGTTCGCCGGGCTCGCGAAGAGCGGCCCCTATGCGAAGCCGCAGGACGTGCCCTTCTCGGTGCTGCTCCCCGCCTTCGTCACCTCGGAGCTCAAGACTGCCTTCCAGATCGGCTTCCTCATCTTCCTGCCCTTCATCGTGATCGATCTCGTCGTCGCCACCGTGCTGATGGCGCTCGGCATGATGATGATGTCGCCCACGATCATCTCGCTGCCCTTCAAGCTGCTGCTCTTCGTCCTGGTCGACGGATGGGCGCTGACGATGGGCTCGCTTGCCTCCAGCTTCGTGAGTTAGCGCCATGGACGCCGATTATTTCCTTACCGTCGGCCGCGAGGCGATGTGGGTGCTCGCGCTCGCCGCCACGCCGATCCTGGTGCCGGCCCTGCTCGCGGGCCTGGTGCTCGGCATGGTCCAGGCGGCCACGTCGATCCAGGAACAGACGCTTACCTTCGTGCCCAAGCTGATCGTGGTCGCGCTCAGCCTGATCATCTTCGGTTCGATGATCATGGGGCTGCTCGGCGATTTCACCACGAGCATCTTCGAGCGCATCCCGGATCTGGTGAAATAATCCCGCGATGATGGGCTTCGGCCTCTCGATTGAGCCGCAGCTCTGGGCGCTGCTGTTCGCCATGGTGCGGATCGGCGCGGCGTTCGTTGCGGCGCCGGTGTTCAGCGCGGTGGCGATCCCGTTGCCGGCGCGCATCGCGCTCACCGGCGCGATCGGCGTGCTGGTGCTCAACGTCGCGCACGTCGCGCCGCCTGCCGAGATCTTCTCGCTCACGACCTTTCTCGCCATTGCGGCCGAAGCGCTGATCGGACTGGCGATGGGCTTCGTGCTCCAGGTTGCCTTCGCCGCGCCGATGGTGGCGAGCGAAGTGATCTCGATGTCGATGGGCCTGGGCTTCGCCAATGCAGTCGATCCGGCCAGCGGCCATGCGACGCCGGCGATCGGCACCTTCCTGTCGCTGATGCTCACGCTCATCTTCCTCGCGCTCGACGGGCACCTCGTCCTCGTCGAGCTGGTCGTGCGCAGCTATGAAGTGATGCCGCCGGGCGCCTGGATCGCGCCGGAGCGGCTGCTCGGCATCGCGATGTTCGGCGGCTACACTTTCCTCGCCGGCCTTCTGCTCTCGCTGCCGATCGGCTTCCTGCTGCTCTGCCTCAACCTGATCGTCGGCATGCTGAGCCGCGCCGCGCCCGCGCTCAACCTGTTCGCGGTGGGCCTGCCCGCCAGCCTGCTGTTCGGCGTGGTCGCGCTGCTGCTCGCGCTGCCCGCCATGGGGGATTATCTCGTCGTCATCATCCGCGAGGCGCTCGCGATGATGCCGCAGCTGGTGCTCGGCTGATGTCGGAGTCCGGCGGCGAAAAGACGGAAGCCCCGACACCCAAGCGCAAGCGCAAGGCGGCGGACGAGGGCCAGATCCTCAGCTCGAAGGATTTCGGCACTGCGCTGATCGTCCTGCTCGGCTGCGCCTGGATGGCGATGCTGGGCCCGGCGCTGATCCGTGCGTGCAAGGAAGTGATGGTCGGCAGCTTCAGCTTCGGCCGGGCCGATATCGAGGATTTCGAGCCCTGGCGCCCGATCGCCGAGGCGGGATGGAAGCTGGCGCTGCCGATCGCCGGGCTGCTGCTCCGCGCGGTCGCCGGCGCGGTGCTCAGCCATGCCGGGCTCGCCGGGCTGCGCTGGAATTCCAAGCTGTTCGCGCCCAAGGCCTCGCGCATCAATCCGGGCTCGGGCCTCAAGCGCATCTTCGGCCCCACCGGCTGGATCGAGATGGGCAAGGCGCTGCTCAAGGTGGTGCTGCTCGGCAGCATCGGCACCTGGCTGCTCTGGTCGCTCACCCGCCGCTCGCTCGGGCTGGTCGAGGCCGATCTGCACGGCGCGATCGGCGCGATGGGCGGCGAGTTCCTGACGCTGCTGTTCGTGATGGCGGGCGGGCTGATGCTGATCGCGGGCATCGACCTGCCGATCCAGATCCTCCGGCACATGAACCGCCTGCGTATGACCAAGCAGGAAGTGAAGGACGAGCACAAGGAAAGCGAAGGCTCGCCCGAAGCCAAGGCCGCGCAGCGCCAGCGCCAGCGCCAGATCCTGAAGGGCGGCTTCCGCAAGGCAGTGGAGACCGCGCATGTGGTGATCACCAACCCGACGCATTTCGCCGTGGCGCTGCGCTACGAGCAGGGCAAGGACCAGGTGCCGGTGGTGGTGGCCAAGGGCCGCGGCGCCACGGCGCTGGCGATCCGCGAGCTGGCCGGCGAGCTTGACGTGCCGATCCTCGAATATCCGCAGCTCGCCCGCGCGGTCTATTACACCAGCAAGGAAAATCAGGAGATTCGCGACGATCTCTACATGGCGGTGGCGACGGTGCTCGCCTTCGTCTTCCAGGTCAGCAAGCGCGCCGGTTCGGTCCAGCCGGCGATCACGGTGCCCGAGACGGCACTTTTCGACGAGAACGGCCGAAAACAGGCGCGCGCGCACTAAAGCCGCGGCGCCGACGGCCGTTTACCGGAAGAGCAGGGGGACGAGATGGCCGTCGAATCGATCGCAAAGACGCTGGGCACCGGATCGGGGATCGACATCACCGCGCTGGTCCAGTCGCTTGTCGACAACAGCTTCGCCAACAAGAACCAGGCGCTTACCAACAAGAGCGATACGCTCACCAAGCAGATCTCCACGGTGGGGACGATCAAGAGCAACATCAGCGATTTCGCCTCGGCGCTCGCCTCGCTGACCAGCTCGGGCTCGCTCGCCACCCAGCCGACCAGCTCGAACACCGGCATCCTCAACATCACGCGCCTGTCGGGTGCCGATCTCGCGGGCCTCAGCGCGACGATGGAAGTGCGCCAGCTCGCCCAGGGCCAGGTCTCGAGCTCGCCGTCCTTCGGCGGCGGCAGCGGCTCGGTGGTGGGAGCGGGCAAGCTCACTCTCACCTTCGGCAGCGCGACGGTGGCCGATGGCGCGATGACCGGCTTCACTGCCGGAGCGGCCACGCCGATCGACATCACCATCGATTCGCCCAATGCAACGCTTGCCGACGTCGCCGCGGCGATCAACGCCAAGAAGGCGGGCGTCACCGCGACGATCCTGAGCGATGCGAACGGCGCCCGGCTGGTGCTCAAGAGCGGGACCGGCTCGTCCCAGGCCTTCACGCTGAGTGGCACCGACGGCCTGGCCCAGCTCGCCGTCGGTCCCGGCGTCGATGGATCCACGATCAACGCGGCCGCGCAGGATGCCCGGGTCGCGCTTGACGGCGTCGAGGCGAAATACCCGACCAACAGCATAACCACGATGATCCCCGGTGCGCGGATCGACCTGGTCTCGGCCTCGGTCGGCACCAAGGTGATGATCGGCGCCAGCGCGCCCACCACCGCGATCAGCCAGGCGGTCGCCAACTTCGTCGAGACCTACAACGAAGTGTTCAAGGCGGTGCAGCAGGCGACCGATCCGGTCAACGGCCCGCTCAAGTCCGATCCGGCGGCGAAGCAGCTCCTCCAGCAGCTCAAGCGGCTGAGCCTCAGCGCGCTGGTGCCCGGCGCGGGCAAGAACGTGCCCTCGGCGCTTGCCGATCTCGGCGTGAAGACCAATCGCGACGGCACGCTCAGCCTCGATACCGCGCGCCTCTCCAAGGTGCTGACCACCTATCCGAGCGACGTCGAGAAGATGTT
This sequence comes from Galium porrigens var. tenue, assembly GCA_012274505.1. Taxonomy (NCBI): domain Eukaryota; kingdom Viridiplantae; phylum Streptophyta; class Magnoliopsida; order Gentianales; family Rubiaceae; genus Galium; species Galium porrigens. Next base: position 8,936 of record JAAGWI010167903.1, read on the forward strand.
CACGGAGAATGCCGGCCTCGCCAAGGCGCTTTCCGACGTCGCGGCGATCGCCACGAGTTCCAAGACCGGGCTGGGCGCGAGCGCCGACAAATATGGCAAGGCGCAGGACGATCTCGCCGACGAGAAGACGAAGATCGCGGCGGACACTGTTAAGATGCGCGATCGCATGACCCAGCAATTCGCCGCGATGGACGCCAAGGTCGCGGCCTACAAGTCGACGCAAACCTTCCTGAAGCAGCAGATCGACTCCTGGAACGCGAAGAACTGATGCGGTACGCCTCGGCGCTCGCCGCCAACCCCGCCGATACCTATCGCCAGATCGACATCGTCGGCCGCACCGCCGGCGGCGATCCGCACGCGCTGGTCGGGCTGCTCTACGAAGAGGGGATCGCCGCGCTGCGCACGGCGGCCTGGGCGGTGGAGCGCAGCAACTATTCGGTGCGCGGCGAGCGCGTGGCGCGGGCCACCGCGATCCTGTTCGCGCTGGAAGCCGGGCTCGATTTCGAGCGCGGCGGCGATGTCGCCCGCACGCTGGCCACCTTCTATCACGGGCTGCGCGGCGAGGTCCTGCAGGCCGCCACCGGCACCGATCCCGCCCCGTTTCGCGAAGCGGCGAACAGCCTGGACGAGATCGCCCGCGCCTGGAGCAGCCTGAAGGCGGGCTAGGCCGCATCGCCGATTCCGCGCGGCCCCATCATCCTGCATTGCAAGCTGCCCTAGGCCCAGCGGGCGAGGATGTCGGCCACGGCCTCGTCCACCGGCGGCGTCGCTTCGGCGGGCGTGCCCGAGAAGCGCGGCGCCGGCATCGGCTGCATCGCGCCGTCCTGCACGGCGAAGGTCCCGCGTGCGCGATTGTGCGGATGGAGCGGCGCCTCGTTGAGCGAAAGCACCGGCGTCACGCAGCCGCCGCCCGCTTCGAACAGTGCCGCCCATTCGTCGCGCCCGCGCGAGGCGAAGGCGGCGGCGAGCGCCTCGGTAAGCGCCGGCCAGCAGGCACGGTCATATTGGTCGAACCCGTGCGGCGCGATGCCGAGCCCGTCGCAAAGCGCGCGGAAGGCGTGCGGCTCGAGCGCGCCGACTGCCACGTGCCGCCCATCGGCACAGGCATAGCAGCGATAATAGGGGGCGCCCCCGTCGATCATGTTGGCCGCCCGGGCATCGGCCCAGCGGCCCGAGGCGTGGAGCGCATAATAGAGCGACATCATCGAAGCGGCGCCGTCCACCTGCGCCGCTTCGATCACCTGCCCCCGCCCGGTCGCCTGGGCAGCGAGGATCGCCGAGACCAGGCCGAGCGCCAGGAACAGCGATCCGCCGGCATATTCGCCGATCAGGTTGAGCGGGGGCACCGGCGCGGCGGCCGGGCCGATGGCGTGGAGCACGCCCGAGAGGGCGAGATGGTTGATGTCGTTGCCCGGCGTGCCGGCGAGCGGCCCCTCGCGTCCCCAGCCGCTGGCGCGGGCATAGACCAGGCGCGGATTGAGCGCGAGGCAGCGCGCCGGATCGAGCCCCACCTGCTCGGCGACGCCGGGGCGATAGCCTTCGATCACGCCGTCCGCCTGGGCGATCAGCGCCAGCGCCTGCTCGCGCCCCGCCGCCTGGCTCAGGTCGAGCGACACTTGCGAGCGGCCGCGATAGAGATTCGCCGCCACCGTGCTGGCTTCGCTGCCGGGCCGCCGGATCCGCACGATGTCGCAGCCCAGATCGGCGAGCAGCATGCCCGCGAACAGCACGGTGCCGGGCATGTCGAGCTCGACGATGCGCAAGCCCGCCAGGGGCCCGTGCGTAGCTGCAACCATCATGTCCCCCACAGGTGATTCCACCGATCCATAGCCGCCTCCCGCACCTCAGGTCCACGCACTGGCGCTCGCCCGTGCTTTAGGCTAGCGGGTGGGCCATGTCGGCACCCCACATCGTCGCGCTGGGCGGCACCCTGCGGCCCGAATCCGCCACCGGGCGGCTGCTCGCGGCAACGCTCGAAATGGCCGCGGCGCGCGGCGCCCGCACTACCTTGCTCACCGGCGAGGCGATTGCCTTCCCGCATTACGAGCCGGGCAATGTCGAGGGGAACGACGCCGTCGGCCGCTATCTGGAAGCGCTGCGCACGGCGGACGCGGTGATCGTCGGTTCGCCCGGCTATCACGGCACGCTCTCCGGGCTGGTCAAGACCGCGCTCGACTATGTCGAGGCGCTGAGCAAGGACGAGCGCCCCTATCTCGACGGCTTGCCGGTGGGCCTGATCGCCACTGCCGCTGGCTGGCAGGCGGCGGTCTCGACGCTGCAGGCGCTGCGCACCATCACCCATGCGCTGCGCGGCTGGCCGACGCCGATGGGCCTGGCGATCAACACCGCCGAGCCGGGCGACGCGGTGGACAAGTGCAACGGCCCGATGGTGGTGATGGTGGATCAGATCTTCACTTTCCTGGAACGCCGGCCGGGCTAGGTTGCCCGGCATTTAACGCTTTCGTGAGGCTTGCTTCCTAGAATGGAGGCATGGACGAGGCTTCGGCACAGGAAGGCATCGGCAATCGCCGACGCGCCATGCGCACCATCCTGGCGGTCGATGACAGCCGGACCAGTCTCCATGTCCTCGCGCATCGGCTCGGCCAGCTCGGCTATCTCGTGGTGCTCGCGGATCGCGGATCGCAGGCGCTCGAGCTGATATCGGCGCGGGGCTTCGATCTGGTGCTGCTCGACCTGGTAATGCCGGAAGTTTCCGGACTCCATGTGCTGCACGAGATCCGCGGCACCCGCGACACGGCCGACCTGCCGGTGATCATGGTCACCAGCCATGACGATCCGGGCGGTGCCGTCGAAGCGTTGCAGGCCGGAGCCGACGATTATGTGACGGCGCCCTATCCCTTCGAGGAACTGGCCGCGCGGATCGAACGGACCTTGTCGCGCTCCGACCGCATGGAGGAACTGAAGCGTTCCAACCTCGCGCTCGACGCACGCATCGCCGCGCGAGCGATCGAGCTGGGCGAAGTGCGCAGCGAGCTTGCCGTCGCCCGGGTCGAGCTGGAGCGCCGCCAGCGCGCCTGAGCGCGGCTCAGCGTTCGAACCAGTGCCGCCCGACGAAATAGGCGGTGATCACGAAGGCGACCGCCAGGCAGAGGATCGCGATCGCGTCGAACGCCCATGGCTCCCTCGCGAACCACAGGCCCTCGACGTTCATGCCATAGAGGCCGGTGATGAAGGTCAGCGGCAGGAACACCATCGCCGCCACCGCGATCACCAGCGAGCGCTGGTCGATCAGCTCGGCGCGCAGGTCGGTGAGCGTCTCGTGCGTGAGCGCCGCGCGCTCGCGGATGCTCTCCAGCTCCTCGGCCATGCGCGCGGCGCGGTCGGCGGCGGCGGCGAGGTGGAGCCGGTCGTCATCGGCCAGCCATGCGACCGGCAGCGCGGCGAGCTTCTCCAGCGCGGCGCGCTGCGGATAGAGGAAGCGGCGCAGCCCGATCGCCTTCACGCGCGTCTCGTTGACCAGCCGGCGCAGGTCGAAGGCGCGGTGCTGCGAGATATGTTCCTCGCAATCGTCCAGCGTGTCGCCCAGCTCGGCGACCATGGGGTCGAGCTCCTCGGTGATCGCCTGGGCGATCGCGGCGATCAGGTCGCCCGGATCGAGGATCTTGCCCTCCTCCACTTGCCTGCGCACCGGCTGGATCGCGTTGAGCTGCTTGCGCGAGACCGAGAAGACGCAGCCGCCATGCGCGTAGATGCGGATCGAGGCGAGGGGATCGGAGCCGCCAAGCGCTTCCGACGACATGCCGCGCAGATTGACCAGCGCCGCCGGGCCGAACAGGTCGCAGCGCGGGCGCGTCTCCATCGCGGTGAGCGCGTCGATCACCGGCTGGGCGAGCTCGGCCTCGCCGCGCAGCCAGACCTGGGCGCGCTCGTCATTGGTGTTGAGGTGGATCCAGCTGAGGCCGGCATCCTTGCCGAGCGCTTCCTTGAGGATCGGCTGCTCGACCTTGCCGTCGCGGACGATATAGGCAAAGCCGCTCATCCGGCGATCTCCAGCCACACCGAGAGGCCGGGTCCCGGCGCTTCGGGAGGAGCGGAAAGGGCGATGCGCGGGGCATCGGCGCGGGCGCGGTCGAGAATGGCGGTCGGCACGGCCGGAAGGTGGTACACCCGCTCGGCTTGCGCAAGCGCGCGCGCCTGGCGGAGCGTCAGATCGTCGGGGTCGGCGCTGTGCAGCGTGAAGCGCAGCAGCCGCGCGGCCGCCGGCGCGCGCAGCCGTTCCACCACGTCGCTGCCGAGCCCCTCCGCCAGCGCGGCGGCGATGGCGCGGCGGCGGTCGGCCGCGTCGGGGAAAAGCGCGAGCAATTCGGGCCGGGCATCGCGGAGCGCGCGCGCGGTATCGCCCAGATCGGCGGGCAGCGCCGCCTCGAGCTTCTGGCGCAGTGCCGCCGCCAGCCCGGCCGACACACCGCCCGTGCCCACCGCCACCAGCACCGGATCGCGCGCCACGATCGCGGGCAAGGTGAAGTCGCACAGGTCCGGGCGGTCGACGGTGTTGACGAGCATGCCGCGCGAACGCAGGCGCGCGACGATGGGTTCGGGATCGTCCGCGGCGACGATGGCGAGCGAAGCAGTTGCATCCTCGCCGACGATCACGGCACCGGCGCGCATCAGCAGCCGGCGCTTGGCTTCCGCCGCTTCGCCGGTGCCGATCAGCATGACCGGCCGCCCCGCCAGCTTCACGAAGATCGGCAGGGCGGCGAGCGTCATTTTTCCAGCCAGTCCGGGATCTGTTCCGCGCCCATGATCGTCTCGGCGGTGATCCGGCCGGCGACCGTCTCGAAGCGGTCGCCCGAGACGAGCACCTCGGGCACCAGCGCGCGGCTGTTATAGGTGCTCGCCATGGTCGCGCCATAGGCGCCGGCGCTCTGCAGCACCGCCAGGTCGCCGCTCTTCACCCGGTCGATCTCGCGATTCTTGAGGAAGACGTCGCTGCTCTCGCAGACCGGGCCGGCGACGTTCGCCACCATCGTCTCGCCATTGGCGGTGACCGAGGCGAAGCCGTGCCAGGCGTCGTAGAGCGCGACGCGGGCGAGGTCGTTCATCGCGGCGTCGACCACCACCCAGGGATTGGTCACGCCGGGCTTCACCCACAGCACTTCGGTAAGCAGCACGCCGGCATTGGCCGAGATGTGGCGGCCCGGTTCGAACATCAGCTCGACGTCCCAGTCCTTGGTGACGCGCGCCACCATCTCGCCGAACGCGGCCGAGGTCGGCGGCACGTCGCCCGGCTTGTAGGCGACGCCCAGGCCGCCGCCCAGATCGACATGGCTGATCGTGTGGCCCGCGGCGCGCAGCTCGGTGACGAGCCTGCCGACGCGCTCGAACGCGGCCTCGAGCGGATCCAGGCTCAGCAGCTGGCTGCCGATGTGCACGGCCACACCGCGCAGGTCGATGCCCTCGAGCCTGGCCAGCCGGTCGAAGATCGCCGGGGCCTGGTCGATCGGCAGGCCGAACTTGTTCTCGGCCTTGCCGGTCGAGATCTTTTCGTGCGTGCCGGCATCGACGTCCGGATTGACGCGCAGCGCCGCCGGGGCAGTCATCCCCTTGGACCGTGCGATCTCGGCAAGGACGACGCCTTCTTCCTCGAGCTCGAGGTTGAACTGGCCGATCCCGGCATCGAGCGCCTGGTGCAGCTCCTTGCGGGTCTTGCCCACGCCCGAGAATACCACGTCGCGCGCCGGGATGCCGGCGGCCAGCGCGCGCGCCAGCTCGCCGCCCGAAACGACGTCGGCACCGAAGCCTTCATTGGCGAGCAGGCGGAGCACCGCGAGATTCGGATTGGCCTTGACCGCGAAGGCGACATGGTGCCGGCCGACCGGCTCCAGCCCCTTGCGAAAGGCGCGGGCGGCTTCGCGGAACGCTTCGGTCGAATAGACATAGACTGGCGTACCGACCTGCTCGGCGATGTGCGCGAGCGGGACATTCTCGGCGTGCAGCGTGCCGCCGATCATTTCGAAATGAGACACTGAAAGACTTTCTGTGTGCTTAGCGTGGCGGCAGGTCGAAGGTGTCGCTGCGCCGTTTGTCCGAACTCTGGATGAGATCGTCGCTCCGCGCCGGGCGGGTCTGCGGCGGCGCTCGGAGGAGATCGTCCGGCGACGGCGTCGCTTTCGCGCCATAGGGCGCGGGAGGCAGCGCGGCCGTCGCCACGGGTTTGAGCGATTCGCGTGCGCCGCAGCTCGCCAGGGCGAGCCCGCCGATGCATGCGATCGTCAACACCACCAGTCGCTTCATCGCTCTTCCTCCTGGCGGCGCTTCCTCGCCGCCGCGATCGCCTCGCGCACGCGCCCGGGCGAAGTGCCGCCGAAGCTCGTCCGGCTCGATACCGAAGCATCGACGCTGAGAACGTCATATACGCGGTCATCGATCCGCGTGTCGATTTCCTTGAGTTGGGTGATCGATAGCTGATCGAGACGGATCCCCCCGGCTTCCGCCGCCGCCACCGCGCGCCCGGTGATGTGATGCGCCTCGCGGAACGGGACGCCGGCTTCGCGCACCAGCCAGTCGGCCAGGTCTGTCGCGGTCGAGAAGCCGGCCTCGGCGGCGGCGCGCATCCGGTCGAGCCGGAAGGCCGCGCTCTCGACCATGCCGGTCATCGCCGCGATCGAGAGGCCGAGCAGGTCATGTGCCTCGAACACCGGCGGCTTGTCGTCCTGCATGTCCTTGGAATAGGCGAGCGGCAGGCCCTTCATCGTGATCATCAGCGAGACGAGCGCGCCGGTGATCCGGCCCGAATGGCCGCGCACCAGTTCGGCCGCGTCGGGATTGCGCTTCTGCGGCATGATCGAGCTGCCGGTCGACCATTGGTCGCTCAGCGAGACGAAGCCGAAGGGCTGGCTGGCCCAGATCACGAACTCCTCGGCCAGCCGGCTGAGGTGGAGCGCAGTCTGGGCGGCGGCAGTGAGATATTCGATCGCGAAATCGCGGTCCGAGACCGAATCGAGCGAGTTGCGCGTCGGCCCGTCAAAGCCCAGCGCGCGCGCCGTCGCCTCGCGGTCGAGGTTGAAGCCGGTGCCGGCGAGCGCCGCCGAGCCGAGCGGGCAGAGGTTGAGCCGCGCGCGGGCATCCGCGAGGCGCGAGCGGTCGCGCGCGAACATCTCGAAATACGCCATCAGGTGATGGCCGAGCGTCACCGGCTGTGCGACCTGGAGGTGCGTGAAGCCCGGCATCACGCTGTCGGCATGTTCCTCGGCGCGGGCGAGCAGCGCGTCCTGCAGCGCGCCGAGCGCGGCCTCGGCCTGGTCGATCGCGTCGCGCACCCACAGGCGGAAGTCGGTCGCCACTTGGTCGTTGCGCGAGCGGGCGGTGTGGAGGCGGCCGGCGACCGCGCCGATCTTCCCGGCCAGCCGCGATTCGGCGAGCATGTGGATGTCCTCGAGCGCCAGGTCCTCGGGCACCCCTTCGGCTTCGAACTCGGCCGCCACCTGGTCGAGCCCGGCATGGATCGCCGCCGCGTCCTCGGCGGCGACGATGCCCTGCGCGCCCAGCATGGTCACATGCGCCTGGCTGCCGCGCAGGTCCTGGCGCCACATCCGCTTGTCGAAGGGGATGGATGCGTTAATCTCGCGCATCACCGCGGACGGGCCTTCGGCGAAGCGCCCGCCCCACATGGCATTGGAGCTGTCCTTGCGCTCGGCTATCTCACTTCTCCTGCTCGGCACCCTGATGATCGCGGGGTGCGATAAGCGCTCCGGGCCCGGAAGCCAAGCAAACGAAACTATGCCGGCGGGCAACGCCGCTGCGTCGATGCCGCCCCGCGCGGTCGATCGCTCGCACAAGGGCGAGGCGGCACCGGCCTTCGCCTTTCTCGACCCCGGCGGCAGGAAGACCACGCTCGCCGCGTTCAGGGGCAAGCCGGTGCTGCTCAATCTCTGGGCGACCTGGTGCATCCCCTGCCGCGCCGAAATGCCGACGCTCGATGCGCTGGCGGGGCGGAAGGGCGCGGCGCTGCCGGTGATCACGCTCAGCCAGGACATGAAGGGCCGCGAACTGGTCGATCCCTATTTCGCCAGGTCCGGGTTCAGGCATCTCAAGCCCTGGACCGATCCGGACATGGCCTTCAGCCTCGGCATGAACGCCAATTTGCCGACCACCATCCTTTATGACGCGGCGGGCAGGGAAGTCTGGCGCGTCTCGGGCGAGATGGACTGGGCGGGCGCCAAGGCCGCCGCGCTGCTGGGCGAAGCCGCGTGACGGAAGCCTCGGTCGGCCGCGACCTGAGCGGTCCGCGCATCGTCACGCTGCCTGCCCGGCCGGAGCCGATCCGGGTCAGCGCCGACGAGACGGCGATCGTCGTGATCGACATGCAGAACGCCTATGCCTCGCCCGGCGGCTATGTCGACCAGGCGGGGTTCGACATCACCGGCTCGGCGGGGACGATTCACAAGATCGCCGCGGTGCTCGACACGGCAAGGGCGGCGGGCATGCCGGTCGTCTATCTCCAGAACGGCTGGGATCCGGACTATGTCGAGGCCGGCGGTCCGGGCTCGCCCAACTGGCACAAGTCCAATGCGCTGAAGACCATGCGCGCGCGGCCCGAACTCCAGGGCAAGCTGCTCGCCCGTGGCACCTGGGACTATGAACTGGTCGATGCGCTGGCGCCCAGGCCCGGCGACATCCGCCTCCACAAGACGCGCTACAGCGCCTTCTTCAACTCGCAGCTCGATTCGACGCTGCGCGCGCGCGGCATCCGCAACATCGTCTTTGTCGGCATCGCCACCAATGTCTGCGTCGAGAGCACGCTGCGCGACGGCTTCCACCTGGAATATTTCGGGGTGATGCTGGAGGATGCGACACATCACCTGGGGCCGCCGATGATGCAGGAAGCCACGGTCTACAATGTCGAGAAGTTCTTCGGCTGGGTCTCGACCACCGCCGATTTCTGCGGCAGCTTCGGCCAGTTGCCCAGGGAGTAAGCGCGATGCCGTTCGAGCCGATCAATCCGCCGCAGTTCCCCACCCCGATCGCACCCTATTCGGCCGGGGCGAAGGCCGGGAACACCGTCTATGTCTCGGGCGTGCTGGCGCTGGGCGAAGGGGGCATCGTGCTCCATGTCGGCGACGCCGCCGGCCAGACCCGCCATATCCTCGAAGTGATCAGAACCACGCTGGAGGCCGCCGGGGCAACGCTGGAGGACGTGGCGATGAACCACATCTTCCTCAAGGACTTCACCGACTATCCCGTCTTCAATCAGGTCTATGCGGAATATTTCCCCGGCGCCAAGCCGGCGCGCTACTGCGTCAAGGCCGAGCTGGTGAAGCCCGATTGCCTGGTCGAGATCGCCTCGGTAGCGCATATCGGCTGATGGAGGCGGGGGGCCTCTATTACGAGGAACATGGCGCGGCGGGTGCACCGCCGCTGATCCTTTCCGCCGGCATGGGCGGATCGGGCAAGTACTGGCTGCCCAACCTGCCCGAACTGGCGGCGCGCTTCCGCGTCATCCTCTACGATCATCGGGGCACCGGCCGATCCGACCGGACGGTCACGCCGCGCATCGAGAGCATCGGCGACGATATCCGCCTGCTGATGGACGCGCTCGGCATCGAGAAGGCCTCGATCCTCGGCCATGCGATCGGCGGGATGGGTGGGCTGCACCTGGCGCTGGACGCACCGGAGCGGGTCGACAGGCTGGTCGTGGTCAATGGCTGGGGCCGGCTCGATCCCTATACCGCGCGGTGCTTCGATGCCCGGCTGGCGCTGCTGCGCGCCTATGGTCCTCGCGAATATGTCCACGCCCAGCCGATCTTCCTGTTCCCACCGCAATGGACGTCGGAGCATCATGTCCAGCTCGAAGAGGAAGAGGATCATCAGGTTGCGGCGTTCCCAAGGGAAATGATCGAAGCGCGAATCCTGGAGGCCGTTCGGTTCGACCTGATCGACCGGCTTGCGGCAATGCCGCTCGCCACGCCCGTGCTCCTGCTCGCCAGCGACGACGACGCGCTCGTCCCGCCGTCCTGTTCGGGAGAGCTTGCGCAAGTCATTCCACGGGCGCAACTTGTCCGGATGCCTTGGGGAGGACACGCCTGCAACGTGACCGATCCGCCGGGCTTCGAAGCCCGGGTGCTCGCATTTCTGGGGAGCTAACACATGGAAGTCGGCGTCTTCGTTCCCATCAACAACAATGGCTGGCTGATCAGCGAGAACGCGCCGCAGTACATGCCGAGCTTCGATCTCAACAAGGAGATCGCGCTCCGGGCCGAGAAGCACGGCCTGGATTTCCTGCTCTCGATGATCAAGCTGCGCGGCTTTGGCGGCAAGACCGAGTTCTGGGAATATGGGCTGGAGAGCTTCACGCTGATGGCCGGCCTCGCCGCCGTCACCGAGAAGATCAAGATCTACGCCACTTGCCCCACGCTGGTCATCCCGCCGGCCTTTGCCGCGCGCATGTGCAACACGATCGATTCGATCAGCCATGGCCGTTTCGGGCTCAACCTGATCACCGGCTGGCAGCGCCCCGAATATAGCCAGATGGGGCTGTGGCCGGGCGACGAGCATTTCCGCAACCGCTACCAGATGCTCGGCGAATATGCCCAGATCCTGCGCGAGCTGTGGGAAACCGGCCGCAGCGATCTCAGGGGCGAATATTACCAGATGGACGATTGCCTCGTCCGCCCCACTCCCCAGGGCGAGATGAAGATCATCTGCGCCGGCTCGTCGGACGAGGGCCTCGCCTTCTCGGCCAGATGGGCGGACTATGCCTTTTGCCTGGGCAAGGGCGTCAACACGCCCACCGCCTTCGCCTTCAACAACGAGCGGCTGGCCGCCGCCACTGCGAAGACCGGGCGCGAGGTGAAGGTGTTCGTGCTCGTCATGGTGATCGCCGACGAGACCGACGAGGCGGCGATGGCCAAGTGGAAGTCGTACAATGACGGCGTCGATATCGACGCGATCCGGTGGCTGATGGACCAGGGCGCGGCCGACAAGAACAACCCCACGACCAACGTCCGCCAGCTCGCGGCGCCCGAGGGGGCGGTGAACATCAACATGGGTACGCTGGTGGGCAGCTATGCGAGCGTGGCGCGCATGCTCGACGAGATGGCCGCAGTCCCGAACACGGGCGGGGTGCTGCTCACCTTCGACGATTTCCTGGAGGGCGTGGAAAATTTCGGCACCCGCATCCAGCCACTGATGAGGAGCCGCGCGGGGCGCTGAGCCGGAAAGTGCAGCCTTTCCGATGTTCGGTCGTTTCGCTGTCGGGCCAATGGGGACGAAGACCTCCCTCAAAGCCGGAGAGAAAGCATGAAGAAGCTGACTTCCCTCGCCGCATTGGCGATTCTCCTCGCACCACCGCTTGCCGAAGCGCAGCAGCAGCGTCCCGGCGACCGTGGCGACCGCCAGGATCGTCCGGATCGTCCGGGCCGTCCGGATCGCCCTGGCCAACCGGGTCAGCGTCCGCCTTCGGGCGGCCCCGGCGGCCCGGGGCGCCCCGATCCGGGCCAGCCGGGCGTTCGTCCGCCCGGACCCGGTCCGTCGCAGCCCGGCCGCCCCGGGACGCGTCCGCCCGCTCCCCGGCCGCCGGTGGCGCGTCCGCCCGCGCCGCGGCCCCCGATCGCGCGCCCGCCGCATCGGCCGGGCATCGGCCGCCCGCCCAATTTCCGGCCGATCCATCGCCCGCCCTTCGCCTATCCACGCGGCTATCGCTATCAGCGCTGGTCGATCGGCGGGCTGCTGCCGCTGATCTTCCTGTCGAACAGCTATTATTATGACGGCTGGTACGACATGGGCCTGGGCGCGCCGCCTCCGGGCTATCGCTGGGTGCGCTATGGGCCGGATCTGCTGCTGGTCAACGTGCGTAGCCGCCGGGTGGTCGACGTGATCTACGGCGCCTTCTATTGATCGCGGAGGACGCGGTCCGGCCCCGGATCGCGTCCTTCCGCCCTTTCCCGGTGCAGTTGCCGGCCCCGACCGATCCGGCGCGGCACCGTCGCGCCCGCCCGGAACCGGGCTCTCCCGATTTGATGAGAGAAAGTTGGATGCCCCGTGAGGATTCGAACCTCAATTAACGGAGTCAGAGTCCGTGGTCTTACCTTTAGACGACGGGGCATCACGCGGCATCACAGCCGGCAGGCGGCGCGCAATAGGGCGGCTGCGCGGCGCTGTCAACGGGCCCGCCTTGCCCCCGCCGCCGGTCTCGGCTAGCCTCGCTTCCAAGCACCGGCGGCGAAAAAGCCGTGACGGAACAGAACATAAGCGAGTGATACGATGGGGGATGGCACCGCCAATATGCCCCGCGGCCGTGGTTCCGGAAAAATCCGGAGGGCAGCGCCGCCCATGGAGCGGCCGATCCGCGGCCGGCCGGGTGAAGCGCGCCACTATGCCGCGCTGGACCTCGGCACCAACAATTGCCGCCTGCTGATCGCCCGCCCACAGGGGTCGGGCTTTGCGGTGGTCGACGCCTTTTCGCGCATCGTCCGCCTGGGCGAGGGGCTGGCCACCAGCGGCAAGCTCTCCGACGCGGCGATCGAGCGCACGATCGCCGCGCTGCGGATCTGCGCGGAGAAGCTGAAGCGCCGTCACGTGATCCTCGCCCGCTCGGTGGCGACCGAAGCCTGTCGCCAGGCCTCGAACGGCGCCGAGTTCATCGAGCGCGTCTATCGCGAGACCGGCATCGCGCTCGACATCATCACTGCCGAGGAAGAGGCGCGGCTCGCCGTGCTGGGGTGCCACGCGCTGCTCGAGCCCGGCGACGGCCCGGCCCTGGTGTTCGACATCGGCGGCGGCTCGACCGAGCTGGTGCTGGTCGATTCGCGCGGCGAAGCGCCCCGCATCCTCGACTGGCACAGCGCGCCATGGGGGGTCGTGTCGCTGACCGAGGCATCGGGGAGCGCCGCGACCGCCGAGGAGCGCGCCGCGCTCTATGCGCGCATGCGTGCCCGCGTGGCGGAGAGCTTCGCGCCCTTTGCGAGACGCCTGCGCACCCCGCGCGGCACGCGGCGGCTGCTCGGCACCTCGGGCACCGTCACCACGCTCGCCAGCGTGCATCTGGGCCTTGCGGCCTATGACCGGTCGGTGGTCGACGGGCTGATCGTTCCCGCGCCCGCGATGCGCGAGGTGAGCCAGCGCATCGCGGGGATGAGCATGGCCGAGCGCAGCCAGGTGCCCTGTATCGGCTCGGAGCGCGCGGACCTGGTCGTCGCCGGCTGCGCTATCCTCGAGACGATTCTCGATCTATGGCCGGCCGAACGGCTGGGCATCGCCGATCGCGGCATCCGCGAGGGCATCCTGCGCCGCCTGATCAACGGGAGAATCCTGTGACGTTTTCCGTTGACGGTGCCAGGATGCGCACCGGGGCAATAGGAATGAAGATATGAGCAGAGGCGGCGGACGCGGCCATACCCGCGTGCTGACGGCGAAGCGTCGCACCCCGCAATCGACGCGCTGGCTCGAACGCCAGCTCAACGATCCCTATGTCAAGCGCGCCAAGGCGGAGGGCTATCGCAGCCGGGCGGCCTACAAGCTGATCGAGCTCGACGAGAAGTTCGGCTTTCTGAAGGGCAAGAAGCGCGTGCTCGACCTGGGGATCGCCCCGGGCGGCTGGACGCAGGTGGTGCGCCGGCGCCTGCCCAAGGCCCCGGTGGTGGGCATCGACCTGCTGCCTGTCGATCCGATCGACGGCGCGGTGATCCTGCAGATGGACTTCATGGACGATGCCGCCCCCGATCGGTTGATCGAGGAACTGGGCGGCATGCCCGACCTGATCGTGTCGGACATGGCGGCCAACACCGTCGGCCATCCGCAGACCGACGCGCTCAGGACCATGGGCCTGGTCGAGACCGCGCTCGATTTCGCGATCCAGGTGCTCGAGCCGGGCGGCGATTTCGTCGCCAAGGTGTTCGCGGGCGGCGCCGATTCGGCGCTGGTCGCGGAGATGAAGCGCAACTTCGCCACGGTGAAGCACGCCAAGCCGCCGTCGAGCCGCAAGGGCTCGGTGGAATGGTTCGTGGTGGCGCAGGGCTTCAAGGGGCGGGCCAGGGCCGCTCCGGCGGAGGAATGATCGTCGACCTGCTCCGGGCGGCGGTGATCCTGGCGCTTGGGCTCAAGGTGATCGCGACGCTGATCCTGCTTGCCCGCCCACCCGAAACGCGCCTGGCCGACCGGCGGGGTCGGTCGCTGTGGCGGCTGGCCAAGATCGCGCCGATCCTCGCCGTGCCGGACCTGATCGCAATTGCCTGGATCGAGAATGACCGCGCCGGGCTATGGGCCTATCCGCTGCTGATGGTCTTCGTGCTCGTCGCGGTGCCGATCACGGTCTGGCGTCGTTCCGGGCGCAGCGCATAGCCGAATGGCAAAGGGGCCCCGGAATCGCTTCCGGGGCCCCTTTGCCATGGGGTCAGCGATTCGCCGGCTCAGCCGTCGTAGTCGCCGCCCAGATTCTGGTTGCGCGGCGGCGCGGCGGCGGTGAGGCGCAGCGCCTCGGCCGAAGCTGCGATCGAGCCGACTTCGTCCGGTGCTTCCTCATCGTCGATCTGCACGCGCTGCAGGCTCGAGACCACGGCCTCTTCGAGGTGAGTCGGGCGCACCGTCTCCTCCGCGATCTCGCGCAGGGCGACGACCGGATTCTTGTCGCGGTCGCGATCGATGGTCAGATCGGCGCCGCCCGAGATCTGGCGGGCGCGCTGCGCCGCGAACAGCACGAGATCGAAACGGTTGGGAACCTTGTCGACGCAATCTTCGACAGTGACGCGCGCCATCTACGCTTCCTTGAAAAACGAAAGTTCGGGAAAGGCGGCGACTTAGGGTCCGGCTGTGGAAAAGTCAAGAAAATGGAGGCGCGAACCGAATCGTGCCGCGTGCGTTGGAACGCTGCCGCAACGTTCGGAGCTTGTCTTGGAAGGTCTCGCCCCTCTTGCCCCCGCCGTCCTGCTCCCGCATCAACCTTCGATGCGCTTCACTCAGCCGAGCCACGAGGTCGACGGCAACCGCCTGACTCTGCTGCCGGACGGGCCCGAGCGGCTGGAGGCGCTGCTCGACCTGATGCGCCGCGCCGAGCGGACGCTCCGGGTGCTCTATTACATCTATGTCGACGACGCGGCCGGCGCCGCGGTGCGCCAGGGGCTGATCGATGCGGCGGCGCGCGGCGTGAAGGTGAGCCTGATCGTCGACGGGCTGGGCAGCGAGCACGCCCAGAGCCACGGCTTCTTCGATCCGCTCCATGCGGCCGGCGTCGACGTCTGCCGCTTCGTGCCGCGCTGGGGGCGGCGCTATCTGCTCAGGAACCACCAGAAGCTCGCGCTTGCCGACGAGGCGCGGGTGATCGTCGGCGGGTTCAACATCGAGGACAGCTATTTCGGTACGATCGAGCAGGCCGCGTGGCGGGACCTGGGGTTGCTGGTCGAGGGGCCGGCGGCGAGCCGCCTGGTCGGCTATTACGATGCGCTGTCCAACTGGGCGCGGCGGCCGCGCGGCAGCCTGCGCAAGCTGGCGAAGACGCTGCGCGCCTGGAGCGAGCCCGAGGGCGCGACCCGCTGGCTGTTCGGCGGCCCGATGCGGCGGCTCTCGCCCTGGGCGCGCGAAGTGAAGCGCGACATGGAGCGCGCGCACTCGATCGACATCATGGCCGCCTATTTCGCGCCCAATCCGGCGATGCTCCGCCGGCTCGACCGGGCCGGCCTGCGCGGGCGGGTGCGGCTGATCCTGCCGTCCAAGCTCGATCACGGCGCCGCGATCTGGGCGGCCCGCTTCACATATGCCGGGTTGCTCAGGAAGCGCGTGCAGATCTACGAATATCAGCCGACCAAGCTCCACACCAAGCTGTTCCTGCTCGACGATGTGGTGAACATCGGCTCGGCCAATTTCGACATCCGCTCGATGTTCCTCAATCTCGAGCTGATGTTCCGCGTCGAGGATCCCGGCTTCGCCGCCTATGTCCGCGCATTCGTCGACGGCGAAGTGGCGCGTTCGGAGCGGATCACGCCCGAACTCTACAAGGCGCGCACGGGCCCCTGGACGCGGATCAAGCAGGCGGCGGCCTATTTCGTGATGGCGGTGCTCGACTACAACGTCACGCGGCGGCTCAACTTCGGCCCCAGGGGCTCGCGGCCGCAGGGCTAGGGTCCAGCGCGCCTGCGCGGCTCAATCCTTGATCGTCTCCATCGCGACGAAGGTGGAGGTGCTGGCGACGTGCGGCAGGCTCGATATCTTCTCGCCCAGCACGATCCGGTAGCGGCGGATGTCGGCGGTGCGCACCTTCAGCAGATAATCGAAATTGCTGGCGAGCATGTGGCATTCCTCCACCTCGGGAATGCGCCGCACCGCCGCGTTGAATTCCTGCAGCGCCTTTTCGCGGGTGTCGGCCAGCTTGACTTCGGTGAAGGCGATATGGTCGAGGCCCAGCCGCGCCGGATCGACGATCGCGCGGAAGCCGCGGATCACGCCCGCATCGGTCAGCCGCTTGAGCCGCACCTGGGCCGGGGTCTTGGAAAGCCCCACCTGCCGGGCCAGCTCGGTCACCGTCATCCGGCCATCGGCGGCAAGCGCGGCGACGATCTTGCGGTCGAACTCGTCCAATTCGACTATGGTTGGGGCCTTCCTCATGATTCCTGCCTAGCAAATGGCCGACAATATGGCGATTCCACCCGCAATTTGCGCTTCATAAGTCGGATCGACCTGCCGAAGCGGCGTATCATGGCCGGATGACCCAGCCCGCGCCCTTCACTGCCTTCGCCCCGCCCGTCCGCGAGCCGACTCCGCTCCGCCAGGCGATCACCGCCGCCTATCGCCGCGACGAGCGCGCGGCGGTGGCGCCGCTGCTCGAGGCGGCGACGCTCGACGCCGCCACGCGCGCCGCGATCCGCGAGACGGCGACCGGGCTCGTCACCGGCCTGCGCGCCCGGCGCCGCGGCGGCGCGGTCGAATCGCTGGTGCAGGAATATGCGCTGTCGAGCGAAGAGGGCGTGGCGCTGATGTGCCTGGCCGAGGCGCTGCTGCGCATTCCCGACGACGCCACGCGCGACGCGCTGATCCGCGACAAGATCGCCGATGGCGACTGGCGCGCGCATCTCGGCGGCAAGTCGCTGTTCGTCAACGCGGCGACCTGGGCGCTGGTGGTGACCGGCAAGCTGGTCGACAGCGTCGACGATCGCGGGCTGGGCGCCGCGCTGATGCGCCTCGTCGCGCGCGCGGGCGCGCCGGTGATCCGCCGCGCGATCGAGCTGGCGATGCGGATGATGGGCGAGCAGTTCGTCACCGGCGAGACCATCGCCGAGGCGCTCAAGCGCGCCCGCCACGAGGAGGCCAGGGGCTTTCGCTACAGCTACGACATGCTCGGCGAGGCGGCGACCACCGCGGCGGATGCCGAGCGCTATTATCGCGATTACGAGAATGCCATCCATGCGATCAGCGCAGCTTCGAGCGGGCGCGGCATCTATGAGGGGCCGGGCATCTCGATCAAGCTCTCGGCGCTCCACCCGCGCTACAGTCGCGCCCAGGCGGACCGGGTGATGGGCGAGCTGCTGCCCCGGGTGAAGACGCTGGCGGTGCTCGCGCGGCACTACGATATCGGCCTCAACATCGATGCCGAGGAAGCCGACCGGCTCGAAATCTCGCTCGACCTGCTGGAGAGCCTGGCGCTGGATCCGGACCTGTCCGGCTGGGACGGGCTGGGCTTCGTCGTCCAGGCCTATGGAAAGCGCTGTCCCTTCGTGATCGACTGGATCGTGGACCTTGCCGGGCGCGCCGGGCGGCGGATCATGGTCCGGCTGGTCAAGGGCGCCTATTGGGACGCGGAGATCAAGCGCGCCCAGGTCGACGGGCTGCGCGATTTCCCGGTCTATACCCGCAAGCTCCATACCGATGTGGCGTACATCGCCTGTGCGCGGAAGCTGCTCGCGGCGGGCGACCGGGTCTTTCCCCAGTTCGCCACGCACAATGCCCAGACGCTGGCGACGATCTACCGGATCGCCGGCCCGGACTTCGCGGTGGGCAAGTACGAGTTCCAGTGCCTGCACGGCATGGGCGAGCCGCTCTACAAGCAAGTGGTGGTCAATTTGAAGCTGGATCGTCCGTGCCGCATCTATGCGCCGGTCGGCACGCATGAGACGCTGCTGGCCTATCTCGTGCGCCGTCTGCTGGAAAATGGCGCCAACTCCTCCTTCGTGAACCGTATCGCGGATCCCGGAATTCCCGTTTCCGAGCTGGTCGCCGACCCCGTCGAGGCAGTGCGCGCGATGCCCGATCCCGGCGCGCATCACGACAGGATCGCGCTGCCCGCTTCGCTCTATCCCGACCGCCGCAATTCGGACGGCATCGACCTGAGCGACGAGAACGCCCTCGCCGCCCTGGCCGAGGCGCTTCACGGCAGTGCCGCGACCGCGTGGCGTGCCGCGCCCGCCGATGGGCAGGGGGTGCCACGCAAGATATTGAATCCGGCTGATAATCGTGACGAGGTTGGCGAGGTGGTCGAGATCTCGCCCGCTGCCGCCGCCGCTGCCGTCGCGCGCGCCGCAGCTTCCGGCTGGGGCGCTATCCCGGTTGCGGAGCGTGCCGCCATGCTCGAGCGCGCCGCCGATGCGATGCAGGCGCAAATGCCGGTCCTGCTCGGCCTGATCGTGCGCGAAGCGGGCAAGTCGCTGCCCAACGCGATCGCCGAGGTGCGCGAAGCGATCGATTTCCTGCGCTATTATGCGGCGCGTGCGCGCGCGACCTTCGGTCCCGCCCAGCTGCCGCTCGGCCCGGTGGTGTGCATCATCCCGTGGAACTTCCCGCTGGCGATCTTCACCGGCGAGGTGGCGGCGGCGGTGGTGGTGGGCAAGACAGTGCTGGCCAAGCCGGCCGAGGAAACGCCGCTGATCGCCGCCCAGGCAGTGGCGCTGCTCCACGCGGCGGGAGTTCCCGCCGATGCGCTCCAGCTCGTTCCCGGCGACGGCGCGATCGGGGCGGGGGTGGTCGGCGCGACGGAGACCGCCGGCGTGATGTTCACCGGCTCGACCGACGTGGCGCGGCTGATCCAGCGCCAGCTCGCTCCGCGCCTCTCTCCGGCGGGCCGGCCCATCCCGCTGGTGGCGGAGACGGGCGGCCAGAACGCGATGATCGTCGATTCCTCGGCGCTCGCCGAGCAGGTCGTCGCCGACGTCATCGCCTCGGCGTTCGACAGCGCGGGCCAGCGCTGTTCGGCGCTCAGGATCCTGTGCTTGCAGGAAGAAGTCGCCGATCGCACGCTGGCGATGCTCAAGGGCGCGCTCAAGGAATTGCGCATCGGCCGCACCGATGCGCTCAACGTCGATACCGGCCCGGTGATCACGGCCGAGGCGCGCGACAATATCGAGCGCCATGTCGCGACCATGCGCGCGCGGGGCCACCGCATCGAGCAGCAGGACCTGCCGGCCGCCACCGGGCACGGCACCTTCGTGCCGCCGACGATCATCGAGATCGATGCGATCGCCGATGTCGAGCGCGAGGTGTTCGGCCCGGTGCTCCATGTGCTGCGCTATCGCCGCGACGACCTGTCCGCGCTGATCGATGCGATCAACGCCACCGGCTATGGCCTCACCTTCGGCCTGCACACCCGGCTGGACGAGACGGTCGCCGAAGTGACTGCGCGCGTGAAGGCGGGCAATCTCTATGTGAACCGCAACGTGATCGGCGCGATCGTCGGGGTGCAGCCCTTTGGCGGGCGGGGGCTGTCGGGCACCGGCCCGAAGGCGGGCGGCCCGCTCTATCTCGGCCGGCTGGTCGGCACGGCGCCGGTGGCGGTGGAGCCCCGGGGTGCGGCCGCGACGCCGCTGGCCGAATTCGCCACCTGGCTCGAGGCCCAGGGCGAGCCGCGTGCCGCCGATGCAGCACGGCGCTATGGCGCGGCCTCGGAGTTCGGGGTGGAGCGCGAGCTGCCGGGTCCGGTGGGCGAGCGCAACCTCTATGCGCTGCATTCGCGCGGCCGCATCCTGATGCGCCCCGTGACGATGGCCGGCCTGTATGGCCAGATGGCCGCAGTGCTGGCGACGGGCAACCGGGGCATGCTGGACGGGATGGCGCTGCCCCATGGTCTGCCGCCCCGCGTCGCCGCTGCCTTCGCGCCCGACGCAGCCGAGCCCATCGCCGCCGCGCTGGTCGAAGGCGATGCCGCGGCGGTAGCCGAAGCGCTGGCGGCGCGGGACGGCCCGATCGTTCCGCTGCTCGCCGCGGGCGAACAGGGCTATCCGATCGATCTGCTGCTCGAGGAAGTGTCGATCTCGATCAACACCACTGCGGCCGGAGGCAATGCCAGCCTGATGACGATCGGCTGAGTCAGGCGGCAGGCCCGAGGCGTCGCGGGACAGCGCCGGAGGCCGCGCGGATGCCATCCGGCGCTTGCCTCTCCGTCCGCCGCGCGGCATGGGGTGAGGCTCGGCCGGCAGGCAGGTTTCAGTTCCAGGACCAAGGGCATGAACGACAAACTCATAGTGCTGATCGGCGGCGGCGGTTTCGTCGGCCGCTATGTCGCGCAGGAACTGCTCACCGCGGGCGCCCGGGTGCGAATCGCCCAGCGCCGCCCGCGCGACGCCTGGTTCCTCAAACCGCTGGGCGGCCTGGGCCAGACTCAGTTCGTCGCCGCCGACGTGACTCAGCCCGAGACGATCGCTGCCGCGGTTGCCGGCGCCGATGCGGTGGTGAACCTTGCGGGCGTGCTCAAGGGCGATTTCGACGGCGTCAACGCGGCCGGTGCGCATGCCGTGGCCGCGGCGGCCAAGGCGGCGGGCGTCGCGTCGCTCGTCCATTTCTCCGCGCTCGGCGCCGATACGGATTCGGCTTCTGCCTATGGCCGCTCCAAGGCGGCGGGCGAGGAAGCGGTGCGGCGTGCCTTCCCCGAAGCGGTGATCCTGCGCCCCTCCTTCGTCTTCGGGCGGGAGGACCAGTTCACCAACCGGTTCGCCGCGATGCTGGGCATGGGCCCGGTGGTGCCGGTGCTGCGCGCCGAAGTGCGCTTCCAGCCGGTCTATGTCGTCGATGTCGCACGGGCGGCGGTCGCCGCGCTTGCCGTGTCGGAGAAGTCCGCCGGCAAGACCTATGCGCTGGGCGGACCTGACACGCTGACCATGGCGGGCCTGCTCCACTGGCTCGCGGAGGCGACCGGCCACAAGCCGGCCTTTGCCGAGCTGCCCGATCCGCTCGGCGCGCTGATTGCGGCGCTGCCCGGCACGCCGATCACGCGCGACCAGTGGCGCATGCTCCAGGCGGACAATGTCGCGGGCGATGCCCCCGGCTTGGCCGCGCTGGGGATCGAGCCGACGCCGCTGGCCAGCGTCGCGCCGGCCTGGCTGGTGCGCTATCGCCGCAACGGCCGCTTCGCCACGCTGGCCGCCTGACCATCTTCTCGCGCCGCCGGCGCATCGGAGCCTAGCCAAGCATGAGCGAAACCCTGGTCGCGATCCTCCTCGGCATTGTCGAGGGGATCACTGAATTCCTGCCGGTCTCCTCGACCGGCCATCTGATCCTCGCTTCCGAGCTGCTCGGCTATGACGCGGCCACCTGGGCGATGTTCAACGTCGTCATCCAGCTCGGCGCGATCCTGGCGGTGGTGGTGCTCTATTGGCGTACCTTCTGGGCAGTGGCTTCCGGCCTGCTGCGGATGAATCCGGTCTCGTGGCGCTTCACTCGCAATCTGCTCGTCGCCTTCATTCCCGCCGCGGTGATCGGCCTCGCGCTCCATTCGAAGATCGAGGCGCTGCTCGGCGAGCCGATGGTGGTTGCCTGGGCGCTGGTGATCGGCGGCATCGCCATCCTCGTGATCGAGCGGCTGGTGAAGTCCGCCACGATTCACGGCATCGCCGAGATTCCGCTGGTCCGCGTGATCGGCATCGGCTTCATCCAGTGCATCGCGATGATCCCGGGCGTCAGCCGTTCGGGCGCGACGATCATGGGCGCGCTCAGCCTGGGCGTGGAGCGGCGCACCGCCGCCGAGTTCAGCTTCTTCCTCGCCATCCCCACCATGCTGGGCGCCACCACGCTCGAGCTGCTCAAGAATCACGACGCGATCGCCTCGGCCCGAGTGGGATGGGACGAGATCGCGATCGGCTTCGTCACGGCGTTCATCGTCGCGATCGTGGTGATCAAATGGTTCGTCGGCATCGTCTCCAAGCATGGCTTCGCACCCTTTGCCTGGTACCGAATCATCGCCGGCATCAGTGCGATCGTCTGGCTTTCGATGAGATAGGCCCGGAACGGCCATAAAACGGCGTAAGAATATTTCAAATTCTGGGCGCCGGGCCGGAAAAAGCCAATATAGGTCAGTATTACTGACTTTTATCGACTCGCTTGTGGCGTTAGCGCGGCCGCATGGCGGAAACGATGCTCAAATTCGTTGGAACGGCGCAGGCTTATCCGGGCAAGCGCGGAGCGGAACTGCGCGCGGAGGATTTCCGCGAGATCGCGGATCGCTGGGCGGTGGCGGCGGCGGCGGAGCAGGGCGGCCGCTGCTCGCAATGCGGCGTGCCCTATTGCTCGGTGCACTGCCCGCTGCACAACCACATCCCGGACTGGCTGCGGCTGACGGCAGAGGGGCGCCTGCGCGAAGCCTATGCGCTGTCGAACAGCACTTCGACCATGCCGGAAATCTGCGGCCGCATCTGCCCGCAGGACCGGCTGTGCGAAGGCAATTGCGTCATCGAATTCTCCGGGCACGGCGCCGTCACCATCGGCTCGGTCGAGAAGTTCATCACCGACACCGCCTGGGAGGAGGGCTGGGTCGAGCCGGTCGCGGTGGGGCCGGCGCGCGGCCAGTCGGTCGGCATCATCGGCGCGGGCCCGGCGGGCCTGGCGGCGGCCGAGTATCTGCGCGAATATGGCTATGAAGTGCATGTCTATGATCGGCATGATCGCGCCGGCGGCCTGCTCACTTACGGCATTCCGGGCTTCAAGCTCGAGAAGCAGATCGTCATGCGCCGGATCGAGCGGCTGGAGCAGGGCGGGATCGCCTTTCACCTGGGCTTCGCGGTCGGCCGCGAGGCGAGCCTCGACGATCTGCGCAAGCGGCACGATGCGCTGCTGATCGCCACCGGCGTCTACAAGGCACGCGGCATCCAGGCGCCGGGCGTCGGCGCGGCGGGAATCGTCGAGGCGCTCGACTATCTTACGGCCTCCAACCGCAAGGGTTTCGGCGACACGGTTCCGGCCTTTGACGACGGCAGCCTCGATGCGGACGGCAAGCATGTCGTGGTGATCGGCGGCGGCGACACCGCGATGGATTGCGTGCGGACCGCGGTTCGCCAGGGCGCGGCGTCGGTCAAGTGCCTCTATCGCCGCGACCGGGCGAACATGCCCGGCTCGCAGCGCGAGACTGCCAATGCCGAGGAGGAAGGCGTGGAGTTCGTCTGGCTCTCGGCCCCCGAAGCGTTTGACGGCGGCGACAGGGTCACCGGCGTGCGCGCCACTCGCATGCGGCTGGGCGCGCCCGATGCCTCGGGCCGCCGCGCGCCCGAGCTCGATCCGGGCGGCGCCTTCCAGCTCCAGGCGGATCTGGTGATCAAGGCGCTCGGCTTCGAGGCGGAGGACCTGCCGCGGCTGTTCGGTGCCGAGGAGCTGGGCGTCACCCGCTGGGGCACGCTGCGCACGGACGGGCGCACGATGATGACCAGCCTCGACGGGGTGTTCGCGGCCGGCGATATTGTCCGCGGCGCGAGTCTCGTCGTCTGGGCGATTCGCGACGGCCGCGACGTCGCGGCGCACATGCATGCCTGGATGCGCGCCCGCGCCGATGCGGCACGGGCTGCTTGATAAGGTCGTCGATCCCATGAAGCCGCTTCTCCTTGCCCTTGCCCTTAGCGCCGCCGCGCTGGCTCCGGCATCGGCGTTCGCCGCCGCGCCGGCCGCCGCGCCGGTCGCGGATACCGATCTGCAGAAGCTCGTGTCGCTGCTGGCGCCCGAAGAGGCGATCACCCAGCTTGCCGGCAAGTCCTTCGACACCGGCATGGATCAGCGGATCGCCGCCAATCCCAAGCTGAAGGCCGCCTATGCCGCCGATCCGGCGATGCGGGAGGCGGTCGGCAGCCAGCTGCGCACGCAGTTCGCTTCGGTGCTGGTCGCGGCGCTGCCTTCGCTGCGCGCGGAGATCGAGACGATCCTGAAGACTGCGCTGACTCCGGCGGAGATCGCCGACTCGCTCAGCTTCTTCGCCAGCCCCACTGGCCAGAAGGTGCGCGCCGAAGTCTATGAGACGATGGGCAGCGCGCCGGGCCAGTCGACGCAGGAAATGCAGCAGGCGGCGATCGCCGCGGTGATGGCGAAGATGACGGCGGAGGACTATCCCGCGCTGATGGCCTTTGCCGGCAGCACGGCGTCGCAGAAGATGGGCACGGTCAACCCCAGGATCTCGGCGGCGAGCCAGGCCTGGGCGGATCGGCTGGTCGCCGCCAATCGCCCGAAGCTGGAAGCGCTGGCGGACAAGCTGGCGGCGGATTATCGCGCCAGGAAGAGCGGCAAGTGATGCGCGGGCCGGCCCTCGCCGCCGCCGCGCTGCTGGCCGTTGCCGGCAGCGCGCATGCGCAGACCGCTCCCGCACCTGCGGCCCAGGCCGCGCTCGATCCCGCGCGCGTCGCCGCGGCGCAACGGCTGCTCGCCGTGATGATGCCGCCCGAGCAGCGTGCCCGCCTGATGGAGGGCATCATTCGCCCGATGATGGCGAACATGCGCCAGTCGCTCCAGCAGATGCCCGGATTCACCGATATGCTGGGCAAGGATGCCAAGGCCGCTTCCGCGATGGAGCGCTTCCTGCAGAAGCAGGAGGACCGGATGGCCGAAACGCTGCACGCCGGCATGCCCGGCATGGTGGACGCGATGGCGCGCGCTTACGCCCGGCGTTTCGATGTGGCGCAGATCGCCGACATCCGGACCTTTTTCGAAACGCCGGCCGGCAAGGCCTATCTGGCCGCGTCGTACACGATCATGAGCGATCCGGACGTTCTTGCCTGGCAGCGCGACCTGATGTCGCGCTCGATGGCGCATGTGCAGGAAGACATGGCGACCTTCGTCGCCGATCTCTCCGCCTCCAAAGCCGCGGAACCCAAATGACCAAGATGGAAGCCGAACGCCTTCGCCTCGCCGCGCAGGGCATGTACCGTCCCGAGTTCGAGGGAGACGCCTGCGGCGTCGGCCTGGTCGCCGCGACGGACGGACAGCCCTCGCGCCGCGTCGTCCAGTCCGCGATCGATGCGCTGAAGGCGGTGTGGCACCGCGGGGCCGTGGATGCCGACGGCAAGACCGGCGACGGCGCCGGCATCCATGTCGACCTGCCCGTCCGCTTCTTCGACGATGCGATCGCCGCGGGCGGCCACCGCGTGCTGCCGAACCGGCTGGCGGTGGGCATGGTCTTCCTGCCGCGCACCGATCTGGGCGCGCAGGAGGCGTGCCGCACGATCGTCGAGAGCGAGATCATCGAGGCGGGCTACACCATCTATGGCTGGCGCCAGGTGCCGGTCGACGTCTCCGTCATCGGCATGAAGGCGCAGGCGACGCGCCCGGAGATCGAGCAGATCATGATCGCCGGCCCGCAGCCGGAGGAGATGGACGCCGCCGAGTTCGAGAAGGAACTCTATCTCGTCCGCAGGCGGATCGAGAAGCGGGTGATCGCCGCCCAGATCAGCGGCTTCTACATCTGCTCGCTCTCGACGCGCTCGATCATCTACAAGGGGCTGTTCCTCGCCGAGAGCCTGTCGGATTTCTATCCGGACCTGCGCGACGAGCGTTTCACCAGCCGCGTCGCGATCTTCCACCAGCGCTATTCCACCAACACCTTCCCGCAATGGTGGCTGGCCCAGCCCTTCCGCTGCCTGGCGCACAATGGCGAGATCAACACGATCCGCGGCAACAAGAACTGGATGCTCAGCCATGAGATCAAGATGGCGAGCATTGCCTTTGGCGAGCGTTCGGAGGACATCAAGCCGGTGATCCCGGCCGGCGCGTCGGACACCGCCGCGCTCGACGCGGTGTTCGAGGCGATCTGCCGCTCGGGCCGCGACGCGCCCACTGCCAAGCTGATGCTGCTGCCCGAGGCATGGGACGAGCACACGCCCGAGAAGCATCTCGAGATGTACAAGTATCTCGCCTCGGTGATGGAGCCCTGGGACGGCCCTGCCGCGCTGGCGCTGACCGACGGGCGCTGGGCGCTGGCCGGAGTCGACCGCAACGCACTGCGCCCGCTGCGCTACACCCAGACCTCGGACGGCTTGCTGATCGTCGGCTCCGAGACCGGCATGGTCCAGATCCCCGAATCGACGGTGATCGCGAAGGGGCGGATGGGCCCGGGCCAGATGATCGCGGTCGACCTCGACCAGGGCGTGCTGCTCTGTGACCGCGCGATCAAGGACCGGATCGCCGGCGAGCATGACTATGCCGCCATGATCGGCGAGTTCATCACCGTCGCCGACCTGCCCGAGCCGGATACCGCGATGCTGCGCTTCGATCGCGCCGAGCTGACGCGCCGCCAGGTGGCGGCCGGGCAGACGCTGGAGGACATGGAGCTGATCCTCGCCCCGATGGTCGAGACCGCCAAGGAAGCGATCGGCTCGATGGGTGACGACACGCCGCTGGCGGTCATCTCGGACAAGCCGCGCCTGATCAGCCAGTTCTTCCGCCAGAATTTCAGCCAGGTCACCAATCCGCCGATCGATTCCCTGCGCGAGCGCCAGGTGATGACGCTCAAGACGCGCTTCGGGAACCTCGCCAACATCCTCGACACCGAGGGCGGCGGCTCGAAGGTGCTGGTGCTCGACAGCCCGGTGCTCACCAATGGCGACTGGGATCGCCTGCGCGCGCATTTCGGCGATCAGTGCGCCGAGATCGACTGCACCTTCCCCGCCGGCGACGATCCGGACGACCTGCGCGAAGCGATCCGCCGCATCCGCTACGAGGCCGAGCAGGCGGTCCGCGCCGGCTGCACCGAATTGTTCCTCACCGACGAGCATGTTTCGGAGAGCCGCGTCGCCATCGCCGGCGTGCTGGCGGCGGCGGCGGTGCACACGCACCTGGTCCGCCGGGGGCTGCGCAGCTATGCCTCGGTCAACGTCCGCAGCTCGGAATGCCTCGACACCCATTATTACGCCGTGCTGATCGGCGTCGGCGCGACCACGGTGAACGCCTATCTCACTGAAGCTTCGATCGCCGATCGCCATGGCCGCGGCCTGTTCGGCGACATCGCGCTGGAAGAATGCCTCAAGCGCCACCGCAAGGCGATCGACGAGGGCCTGCTCAAGATCATGTCGAAGATGGGGATTGCAGTGATCTCCTCCTATCGCGGCGGCTATAATTTCGAAGCGGTCGGCCTGTCGCGCGCGCTGGTCAACGACCTGTTCCCCGGCATGCCTGCCAAGATCTCGGGCGAAGGCTATGCCTCGCTCCATCTCTCGGCGATGCTGCGCCATCAGGCCGGCTATGACCGCGGCGTCGCCACGCTGCCGATCGGCGGCTTCTATCGCCAGCGCCATGGCGGCGAGACGCATGCCTATTCGGCGCAGCTGATGCACCTGCTGCAATCGGCGGTGTCGACCGACAGCTATTCGTCCTACCTCGCCTTCTCGCGCGGCGTGCGCGACCTGCCGCCGGTCTATCTGCGCGATCTGCTCGAGTTCAATTTCCCGGGCGAAGGCATCCAGATCGACCAGGTCGAGGCGATCACCGAGATCCGCAAGCGCTTCGTCACGCCGGGCATGTCGCTCGGCGCGCTCAGCCCGGAGGCGCACGAGACGCTGGCGATCGCGATGAACAGCATCGGCGCCAAGGCGGTGTACGACGAGGGCGGCGAGGACAAGGCGCGCTACACGCCGTACGAGAATGGCGACAATGCCAACTCGACGATCAAGCAGATCGCCTCGGGCCGGTTCGGCGTCACCGCCGAATATCTCAACGCCTGCGACGAGATCGAGATCAAGGTCGCCCAGGGTGCCAAGCCCGGCGAAGGCGGCCAGCTGCCCGGCTTCAAGGTCACCGAGTTCATCGCCAAGCTGCGCCATGCGACGCCGGGCGTGACGCTGATCTCGCCGCCGCCGCACCACGATATCTATTCGATCGAGGACCTGGCCCAGCTCATCTACGACCTGAAGATGATCAACCCGCGGGCGCGCGTCTGCGTGAAGCTGGTCAGCTCGGCCGGCATCGGCACCGTGGCGGCGGGCGTGGCCAAGGCGCATGCCGACGTCATCCTGGTCGCCGGCCATGTCGGCGGCACCGGCGCCTCGCCCCAGACTTCGGTGAAATATGCCGGCACGCCCTGGGAAATGGGCCTGACCGAAGTCAACCAGACGCTGACGCTCAACGGCCTGCGCGGCCGAGTGAAGCTGCGCACCGACGGCGGGCTCAAGACCGGGCGCGACATCGTGATCGCCGCGATCCTCGGTGCCGAGGAGTTCGGCATCGGCACGCTCAGCCTGGTGGCGATGGGCTGCATCATGGTCCGCCAGTGCCATTCGAACACCTGCCCGGTCGGTGTCTGTACCCAGGACGAGAAGCTGCGCGCCAAGTTCGTCGGCACGCCCGAGAAGGTGATCAACCTGATGACCTTCATCGCCGAGGAAGTCCGCGAGATCCTCGCGCGGCTGGGCTTCCGGAGCCTCGACGAAGTGATCGGCCGCACCGAACTGCTTCGCCAGGTCAGCCGCGGCGCCGAGCATCTCGACGATCTTGACCTCAATCCGATCCTCGCCAAGGTCGATGCCGACGACGCCGAGCGGCGCTTCAGCCTGTCGACCTTCCGCAACGAAGTGCCCGACAGCCTCGATGCGCAGATGATCAAGGATGCCGCTCCGGTCTTCGCGCGCCGCGAGAAGATGCAGCTGACCTATAATGTCCGGAACACGCACCGTGCGGTCGGAACGCGGCTCTCGTCCGAGATCACGCGCCGCTTCGGCATGTCGGCGCTTGCCGACGGGCATGTCCATGTCCGCCTGCGCGGCTCGGCCGGGCAGTCGCTGGGCGCGTTCCTGTGCAAGGGCGTCACGCTCGAAGTGTTCGGCGACAGCAACGACTATGTCGGCAAGGGCCTGTCGGGCGGCACCATCGTGGTGCGTCCGCTGGTCAGTTCGCCGATCGAATCGTGGAAGAACACGATCATCGGCAACACCGTGCTCTACGGTGCCACTTCGGGCCGGCTGTTCGCCGCCGGCCAGGCGGGCGAGCGTTTCGCGGTGCGCAACTCGGGCGCCGAAGTGGTGGTCGAGGGCTGCGGCGCCAATGGCTGCGAATACATGACCGGCGGCATCGCGGTGCTGCTTGGTGAAGTGGGCATGAATTTCGGTGCGGGCATGACCGGCGGCATGGCTTTCGTCCATGATCCGGACGGCAGCTTCGCGCAGCGCGCCAACCCGGAGAGCATCGTGTGGCAGCGCCTCGCCTCGGCGCATTGGGAAGCCCGGCTGCGCGCGCTGGTCGAAGCGCATGTCGCGGCGACGGACAGCAAATGGGCGGCCGGCCTGCTCGAGGACTGGGACCGTGCGATCGGCGCCTTCTGGCAGGTGGTGCCCAGGGAAATGCTGACGCGCCTGCCCCAGCCGCTCAATGACGATGCAGTGGAGGCCGTGGCGGCGGAATAGGGCGAAGGCGCACGGGCCGATGCGCCGCGCGGTCGATTGCGGGCCGCCGAGGTCAGACAGGCTTTTGCACGGCCGCGCAAACGCGGTATCGCTGGGGGCAAGATGGATCTCTACCTCCCGATCGCCAACCTGTCGGTCAATGCGCTCGTCATCGTCGCGCTCGGGTTCGGCGTCGGCCTGCTCTCGGGCATGTTCGGCGTGGGCGGAGGGTTCCTCACCACGCCGCTGCTGATCTTCTACGGCATCCCCCCGACCGTTGCCGCCGCTTCCGCGGCCAGCCAGGTGACCGGTGCCAGCGTCTCGGGCGTGCTGGCCCATTTCCGCCGCGGCGGCGTGGACATCCATATGGGCGTGGTGCTGGTGGTGGGCGGGGTGATCGGCAGTATCGCCGGGGCCGCATTGTTCACGCTGCTGCAGAAGAGCGGCCAGATCGATGTGGTGATCGGCATGCTCTATGTGCTGATGCTCGGCTCGATCGGCGGGCTGATGCTGCACGAATCGGTGCAGGCGATCCGGGTGACTCGCGGCGCCCGTCCGCCGCGCCCGCGCAAGCGCCGCCACCATCCGCTCGTCGCGATGCTGCCGCTGCGCTGGCGCTTCTATGCGTCCGGCCTCTACATCTCGCCGCTCGCACCGCTGCTGCTCGGCTTCTTCACCGGCATCCTCACCGTGCTGCTCGGCGTCGGCGGCGGCTTCATCCTGGTGCCGGCGATGCTCTATCTGCTCGGCATGGGCACCCAGGTCGTGGTCGGCACCTCGCTGTTCCAGATCCTGTTCGTCGCCGCCGCCCCCACCAATGTCCACGCCACCACCACCAAGGCGGTCGACATCGTGCTGGCCGCCCTGCTCCTGCTCGGCTCGGTGATCGGCGCACAGATGGGCGCGCGCTTCGCGATGCAGGTGAAGCCCGAATATCTGCGCCTCATCCTGGCGGTGATCGTGCTGCTCGTCGCGGTGCGCATGCTGCTCGGCCTCGCGTGGCAGCCCGACGAGATCTATTCGGTGGAGCTGTTGTGAGAAGGGCGCTTCTCCTGCTCCTCGCGCCGTTGCTGATGGGGCAGGCCAAGCCGGTGCTCGTCCCCGACGTCTCGCAGCGCGACATCGAGATCGCCTATTCCTTCACCGGTGCCGAGCTGCTGCTGTTCGGCGCGATCCTCTATCCCGGCGGTCGTGCGCCCGAGCGGGGCGAGAAGCCCGCCGATATCGTCGTGGTGGTGAAGGGCCCCACCCAGTCGGTGCAGGTGCGCGAGAAGGAGCAGGTGGCGGGCATCTGGGTCAACGCCCAGCGGATGCGCTATCGTTCGGCGCCGAGCTTCTACGCCATCGCTTCGTCCAAGCCGATCGAGAAGATCGTCGATGAACGCACCCGCGCCATCTACGAGCTCGGCGTCGAGAGCCTGCAGCTCTCGCCCGCCTCGGGCGCGGCGCCCGAGGTGCAGACCCGCTTCGACAAGGGGCTCGAGGACCTGCGCAGCCGGGCCGGGCTCTATTATCAGGCACCCGGGGCGGTCGAGATCACCGACGGCGTGCTGTACCGCGCGCGGCTCGCGATTCCGGCGCGCGTGCCGGTCGGCAAGTTCACTGCCGAGACGTTCCTCATCCGCGACGGCCGCGTCCTCGCCGCCGCAGTTCGGGGAATCGAGATCCGTAAATCGGGCTTCGAGCGTTTCGTCGCGCATTCGGCCGAACATTATTCGATACTCTACGGTATCGTGGCGGTCGCGCTCTCCATTCTGTTCGGCTGGGGCGCGGGCGCCGTGTGGAAACGCTTCTGAAAGCTTCGAAACGCACCCAATCTTTACCTCCCCGCGCGCATATTGGGAACGTCAACGGGGAGTAGCCGATGGACGGCCAGTTTGGCGCGCGCGGGTTCGAAGGCGCGGCGCCGGTTTCACCTTCCGGGGGGCTGCCCTCGCGCGCTTCGGTCGAGCCGATCGGCGCGGTGCTGGAGATTGCCGGCTCGTCGAGCCAGGTGCTGCTCGATCCCGAGGCGCTGCACGCACTCGGCGGTGATTCCGATCCCACCATCGCCAATGCCGGCCAGGTCGGCGGCCAGGTGAAGGTCCGCGTCGGCGCGACCTGGCTGATCGCCAATGTCCGCTCCTTGAAGCTCCAGGGCGAGCATATCGCCGCCTATGTCGACTTTCTCGGCGAGGGCGACGAAGAACGGCTGACCGGCAAGCTCTACAAGTTCCGCCGCGGCGTGACTCGCTATCCGACGCCCGGCGCGCCGGTCTTCCCGGTCTCGACCGCCGACCTCAAGCAGATCTATGCCGCGGAGGACCGCGCCCATATCGAGATCGGCACCGTCTATCCGACGCGCGACATCCGGGCGGCGCTCTATGTCGACGCGATGCTCGGCAAGCATTTCGCGCTGCTCGGCTCGACCGGCACCGGCAAATCGACCGCGACCGCGCTGATCCTGCACCGCATCTGCGAGCTCGCGCCGCAAAGCCATGTGGTGATGATCGATCCGCACGGCGAATATGCCAGCGCCTTTCGTACCACGGGCGCATTGTACGACGTCGGCAATCTGCAGATGCCGTACTGGCTGATGAATTTCGAGGAACATTGCGAGGTATTCCTCACCACCTCCGGCTCGGACCGCCAGGTGGATGCGGACATCCTCGCCAAATGCGTGCTCGCCGCCAAGCAGAAGAACCGGCTGGCGGCCGAGATCGGCAAGCTCACCGTCGATGCGCCGATTCCCTATCTCCTGTCGGACCTGACGCAGATCCTGCAGCTCGAAATGGGCAAGATGGACAAGGCAACCGACACGGCGCCATATCTGCGCATCCGTTCCAAGATCGACGAGATCAAGGGCGATCCGCGCTATGCCTTCATGTTTTCGGGCATGCTGGTGGCGGATACGATGGCGGGCTTCCTCGCGCGGGTCTTCCGCCTGCCGGGCGACGGCAAGCCGATCTCGATCATCGACGTGTCGGGCGTGCCTTCGGAGATCACCTCCGTCGTGGTCGCCGTGCTCAGCCGCATGGTGTTCGACTTCGCGATCTGGTCGCGCGGCGAGAGCAAGCGGCCGATCCTGCTCGTCTGCGAGGAAGCGCACCGCTACGTCCCCAACGAGCGCAACGCCGATGGCTCCTCGGTCGGCCGGATCCTCAGCCGGATCGCCAAGGAAGGCCGCAAATACGGCGTGTCGCTGGGCCTGATCACCCAGCGCCCGTCCGATCTTGCCGAGGGCGTGCTCTCGCAGTGCGGCACCATCCTGTCGATGCGCCTCAACAATGAGCGCGACCAGGCCTTTGTCAGGGCAGCGATGCCGGAGGGCGCGCGTGGCTTCCTCGATTCGATCCCCGCGCTGCGGAACCGCGAGTGCATCGCGGTGGGAGAGGGCGTGGCGACGCCGATCCGCCTGCTCTTCGATTCGCTCGAGGATGCCAAGCGGCCGGCATCGGACGATCCGCTCTTCTCCGAGCTGTGGCGCGATACCGGCGGCGAGGAACAGATCCTCGAGCGCACGATCCGCCGCTGGCGCGCGCAGGGCAAGTGACCGGCGCCCCCCGCGCGGGGCAGGCCGTCAGAAATCGGCGCCCAGCGTGAGCGCCGGGCCCGAGCCGGGCCGGGCCTCGCCCGCCACGCGCTGGGGCCAGTCGAGCGCGAGGCGCAGGTTGCGCACGGCGAGCGTGGCCGAGGGCCCGAGATCGAGCCGCTGCGCATCGCGCTGCGCCGCCCCCCAGGCACCGGCGCCGAGGGCGAAGCGCGTCCGTCCGTTCGCGCCGACCGTGCGTGTGCCGCGCACGGCGCCATCGGCATAGGGATCGGCGCGCCGCCGCAGCACGGCGCCCGTCTGACCATAGGCTTCGAGCCGGAATCCCTTCCATTCGGCATCGATCCCCGCAATCGCTCCCAGCCCGGTGCCGCCGGGATTGCCGTCGAGCCCGAAGCGGCGCTCGACGACCAGGCGGACGGGGGCCCTGGTCGGCTGCCATTCCAATCCCAGCGCCGCCTCGCGGCTGCGGGTCTGGAGCGGCGTGATGATCCGGCCATAGGCGGCGAGGCGATCGCGCGAGGAGACTAGCCACGCGGCGCGCGCGCCCGCCTGCCCGCCGCCGATCTGGCCGCCGGGGGCGGCGCCCCTGCTCCCTTCGCCCCGCGCGGTCATCCATATGCTCAGCGACCAGCGATCGGGCAGCGGGTCGAGCCGCTCGGGCGGGCCCGCAGGCGTGGGCGTGTGCCGTGCCGGCGGCGCCGGCAGGAGCAGGGGCGGAGGCATCACGGCATCGCCATATTGCGCGAGCGCCATCAATGCGAGCTGTACCCGGGGATGTTCGTCGCCCAGCGGCGCCCGGTAGCGGGGCGGCGGTGCGAGCATCCGCAGCGGTGGGCGTGCGTCCGCGATCGGGGGCGGCGGGGCGGCAGCCGGCGCGATGCGCGGTTCGGCTCGGGCAAGGGGCGATGCGGCCTCGATCGCCGCGGGAAGCGACCCCGTTCGCGGCCAGAGCATCGCAACGCGCACGCCGACCCAGGCGATGGTCACCATCGCAAGGAAACGGAGCGGCCGTCCGCGTCCGCGCATCAATTGCTCGCCGGCCGGAGATCGGGAAACCGATGCGCGGTCTTGTCCCAGCGCGGGGGCTGGCCGCGAAGCATATGGACATAGACGAGCAGGGCGCGCCGGGCCGCCAGCAGCGCGACGATGTTGCTCGAAAATATGCGGGGTGCCGACCAAAAGGCCTCGCGCCAGCCATAGACCCGGCCGACGAACGCCGCCCGCACCATGAGCCGCCAGACGAGCAGCACCAGATTCGTCCAGAGCAGCGCGCGCATCGGCGCGGACGGCATCGCCGGGCTCGTGCCCGCCAGCAGGTGCGCGCCGAAGGAAAGCGCCCAGGCGAGGATCGAGAGATAGGCCAGGGCGAGCACCGGGATCTCCAGCGTCGCGCGCCGATCCCGCATCCGCATCCAATTGTCCCCGATGCGTCGCCAGCCGCCCCAGCCGGTCCGGTCCCAGCCCGCGAGCGCGATGCCGATCATCCAGCGCGCCTTCTGCCGCACCGCCGTTCCGATCGTGTCCGGGAAATAGGCGTGCACCGCCACGGGCGGACCGCCCGGCGATTCGGCGACGCGCACCAGCCGTGCCGGCATGCCCATCGAGGCCAGGGTGAGGCCCAGTTCATAATCCTCGACCAGGCTGTCGGCGTCGAACGGCGCGCCGCCCCGCATCGCCGCCAGCTGCGCCAGCACTTCCCGCCGGATCGCGCAGCCGACCCCGGCAAAGGGCAGGCCCGCGCCCACCGTCTGGCGCACCACCAGCGCCCGGCCATGGGCTTCGGCGAACTCGTCGAGATAATGGCCGGCGAAGAAGCGCGAGTGCGCGTGGGCGAGCGGCAGCACCGGCAGCTGGACCGCTGCATGATCGATCAGCCCGTGCGCATAGGCGCGCAGCTCGAGCGGATGCACCACGTCCTCGGCGTCGTGCAGTGCCACCGCGCTGGCGACGAAGCCTTCCGCCGCTTCGTCGCGCAGCAGCGCGCGCCACAGCGTGTTGAGGCAGTCCGCCTTGGTCGACGGGCCGGGCGCCCCGCCCACCACCAGCCGTACCCGGGCGTCCGCCAGCGCCACTTCCGCCACGGCCGCGATCGTCGCGGGATCATTGGGATAGGTGCCGACATAGATTCGATAATCGGGATGATCGAACCGCTCCAGCGCAGTGCGCAGCATGCTGCCGATCACCGCGGATTCGTCCCAGGCGGGCACGAACACGACGATGCGCCCCGCCGGCACCGGGCCCGCCAGCGCCGACGGGCCCGGCCGCCCGCCACGCAGGCGCCGCCCCAGGTAGATCAGATCGACCAACAGGTCGTCGATCCCCCCGACGACGAACCACAAGGCGGCGAACAGAGTCATCTCGCGCGTGACCGCGTCGATCCAGAGGATCGCTCCCTGCCCCAAAGCCGCCATTCCCCCCGATTCGGAGATGGAACTAAACCGTGCCGCTCTCGGAACGATCAAGCCGATTGGTGCTTTTCCCTCCGAAACGGAGGCGGTTAATTCGTCGCTGGACTCGCAGTGGTGCCCGGCTATCGTGCCCATCGCTGCCCGAGGGGGAGGTTGTCCATGAAGCTCGTTGCCCGGCTTGGCGTATTGGCTCTGGTCCTGGCGCCCATCGGGGCCGTCACTGCGTTTGGCGACAACAGCCCGCAGGTCGAGATGGCGACGCCCGGCGTCGGCGACGGCGCGATCGAACGCTTCACCGCCCGCTTCAACGTGGCGATGGTGCCGCTGGGCGATCCGCGCGCCGAATCGCCCTTCAAGGTCGATTGCCCGGTCGGCGGCCAGGGCCGCTGGGTCGACCAGCAGACCTTCGTCCATGAATTCACCGGCCCGCTCCCCGGCGGCGTCACGTGCAAGTTCACGCTGCGCGACGGGCTCAAGAGCCTGTCGGGCTATGCGCTGCAGGGCCAGAAGGAATTCACCGTCGATTCGGGCGGGCCGATCGCCCGCGCGGTGCTGCCCAATCGCTATGGCAGCGAGATCGAGGAGGACCAGGTCTTCGTCGTCGCGGCGAACCTGGCGCCCGATCCCGCCTCGGTCGGCGCCAATGCCTATTGCGCGGTCGACGGGCTGGGCGAGAAGATCCCGGTCGACGTGCTTCCCGCCGACGTCGCGCCCAAGCTGCTCGCCGATCTCGGCACCGATCGCTGGGAAGTGCGCAGCTTCCTGACCGAGGCCGGCCTGCCTCAGGCGCTGCCCGAAAAGGCGGAGGATCGCGCCAAGTCCCTCGCCAGCGTCGTCGCGGTGAAGTGCCGCCGGCCGCTGCCCGCGGGCCGCGACATGGCGCTGGTCTGGGGCAAGGACATCAAGAGCGCCTCGGGCCGCGCCGCCGGCACCGACCAGCGTTTCGACTTCACGGTCCGCAAGGAATTCAGCGCCCGCTTCGAATGCTCGCGGGTCAATCCGCAGGCCGGCTGCAGCCCGGTGCAGGACGCGTGGGTGCGCTTCTCCGCGCCGATCCCCCGGGCGCAGGCCGAGGCGGTGCGCATCCGGATGGCCGACGGCAGGGAACTGGCGCCGGTCTTCACCGACGACGACAAGAACAAGGCGGCGGTCGCCGACCTGAAGTTCAAGGCGCCGCTCCCGGCCGAGACCACCGCCAAGCTGGTCCTTCCCGCCGATGTGAAGGACGAGAGCGGCCGCAAGCTCGCCAATGCGGAGCGCTTCCCCCTCGACGTCAAGTTCGACGCGCCGCCGCCGCTGGTGAAGTTCGCGGGCAATTTCGGCATTCTCGAAGCCAGGGAGGGCGGCGTCCTCCCGGTCTCGGTCCGCAACGTCGAGCCCGAGCTGCAGGGCAGCCAGATGACCGTGACCGGCCAGAGCCTGAAGGTCGAGGGCGGCGACGGCGAGATCGCCAAATGGTTCCGCGCGCTCGCCGACGCGGCCGAGGACAAGTCGGACGAAGTGAAGCGCGGCACCGAGACCGTGCGGATCAACCAGACCGGCGCCAAGCCGCTGCTCACCTCGGCCAGCGGCAAGCCGCTGAAGATCGGCCTGCCGGGCAAGGGCAAGGATTTCGAAGTGGTCGGCATCCCGCTCGGCCAGCCCGGCTTCTACATCGTCGAGCTCGCCAGCCCGCGGCTCGGCGAGGCGTTGCTCGGCCGCAAGGCGCCGCGCTACGTCGCGGCCGGCGCGCTGGTCACCAACATGAGCGTCCATTTCAAATGGGGCCGCGACCAGTCGCTGGTCTGGGTCACCGCGCTCGACAGCGGCCAGGGCGTGGGCGAGGCCGAGGTGCGCGTCACCGATGCCTGCACCGGCCAGCTGCTCGCCAAGGGCAAGACCGATGCCTCGGGCCGCCTCGGCGTTCCCGCCGGCCTGCCCGAGCCGCAGACCTATACGAGCTGCGACCATGGCAGCAACGACGTGCTGATGATCTCGGCGCGCAAGGCCGACGACTTCAGCTTCACCCTCACCCAGTGGGGCGACGGCATCCGGCCGTTCGATTTCGACCTGAACTATGGCTGGTCGGCCCCCGAGCAGAAGTTCCACACCGTGTTCGACCGGTCGCTCGTCCGCCAGGGTGAGACGATCCACATGAAGCACATCGTCCGCCAGCCGATCGCCAGGGGCTTCGCGCCGTCGCCGGCGTTCAGCGGCACGCTGCGCCTCAGCCATCGCGGTTCGGACACCCAATATGACCTGCCGCTGGCCATCGACGCGAACGGCGCCGGCGAGACCGAATGGACCGCCCCCCAGGGCGCCAAGATGGGCGACTACGACCTCACCGTCCTGGTCAAGGACGCCGAGGGCAAGGAGAAGACGCTCTGGACCGGCCAGTCGTTCAAGGTCGACGAATATAAGCTGCCGACGATGAAGGCCTCGGTCGCCGGGCCCAAGGACGCCGCCGTGCGGCCGAGCGCGCTGCCGCTCGACCTGTTCGTCGGCTATCTTTCGGGCGGCGGCGCGGCGAACCTGCCCGTCGAGACGCGCATCGGCTATTTCGCCGACTTCAGGACCCCCGACGGCTATGACGGCTACAGCTTCGGCGGCCGCGCCATGGCGGAGGGCACCAAGCCGATGGACGGCGAGGGCGAGGACGAGCAGGTCAAGCTGCCGCCGACCCAGACGCTGCCCGCCACGCTGGGCGCCGACGGCACCACACGGATCAACGCCGAAGTGCCGCAGACGCTCGAGCAGAACACCACGATGCTGGTCGAGATGGATTATCAGGATGCCAACGGCCAGATCCTGACCTCGTCGCGCCGCATCCCGATCTTCACTTCCGCGGTCCAGCTCGGCATCAGGAGCGACGGCTGGCTGATGAAGCAGGACGATCTGCGCCTGCGCTTCGTCGCGCTCGACACTGCGGGCAAGCCGCTCGCCAACCAGCCGGTCTCGGTCGAGCTCTACAGCCGCCAGATCCTCACTGCCCGGCGCCGGCTGATCGGCGGCTTCTATGCCTATGACAACCAGATGAAGACGACCAAGCTGTCGGCCACCTGCTCGGCGACCACCGATGCGCAGGGGCTGGCGAGCTGCCAGCTCAACCCGGGCATATCGGGCGAAGTCTATGCGGTGGCGACCACCAAGGACGCCAATGGCAATGTCGCCCGCGCGACCAAGTCGGTCTGGCTGGTCGGCGACGACGATTGGTGGTTCGGCGGCGACAATGGCGACCGCATGGACGTCATCCCCGAGAAGCAGGAATACAAGGCGGGCGAGACTGCCAAATTCCAGGTCCGCATGCCCTTCCGCGAAGCGACCGCGCTGGTCACGGTGGAGCGCGAAGGCGTGCTCTCCAGCTTCGTCGTCGGCCTCACCGGCAAGGATCCGGTGATCGAAGTGCCGATGCCGGGCGATTATGCGCCGGACGTGTTCGTCTCGGTCATGGCGGTGCGCGGGCGCGTCACCGGCTGGCAGAACTGGCGCTCGAACATGGCGCGCGACTGGGGCGCGCCCTGGTCGAAGGACGGCGGCGAGGCGACCGCGACGGTCGATCTCGCCAAGCCCGCCTATCGCCTGGGCATCGCCAAGGTGAAGGTCGGCTGGGAAGGCCATAAGCTCGACGTCGCGGTCAAGGCCGACAAGGCGAGCTATGCCGCGCGCGACACGGCCAATGTCGACGTGACGGTGAAGGGCCCGGACGGCAAGCCGGCGTCCAGCGCCGACGTCGCCTTCGTGGCGGTGGACGAGGCGTTGCTCCAGCTCGCCCCGAACGACAGCTGGAACCTGCTCGAGGCGATGATGGGCGATCGCCCGATCTCGGTGCTAACCTCGACAGCGCAGACCCAGGTGGTCGGCAAGCGCCATTATGGCAAGAAGGCAGTTGAAGCCGGCGGCGGTGGCGGCGGGGATCTTTCGGGCCTCAATCGCGAGAATTTCCAGCCGGTGCTGCTCTGGAAGGGCAAGGTCGCGCTGGATGCCGACGGTCATGCCAGGGTCCCGGTGCCGCTCAACGATGCGCTGACCTCGTTCAAGCTCGTCGCAGTGGCGACGTCCGGCCCGCAGCTCTTCGGCACGGGCATGGCGAGCATCCGTTCGTCGCAGGACCTGACCATCTATCCGGGCGTGCCGCAGCTGGTGCGCACCGGCGACCAGTTCGGCGCGATGTTCACGCTGCGCAACGGCTCGAACAAGCCGATGAAGGTGACCGCCACGGTGGCGCTGAACCCGGCCTATGCGACCGGCAAGCCGCTGACCGTGGAAATCCCGGCGGGCGGCGCCGCGCCGGTGGTGTGGAACCTCACCGCGCCGCCGCGCGACGGCAAGCTCAGCTGGACGGTCAGCGCCAAGACCGCCGACGGCAAGTCGAGCGACAAGGTGACCATCGTCCAGGCAGTGGCACCGGCCGTGCCGGTCGAGACCTGGGCGGCGACGCTCGGCCGGGTCGGCACCGGCACCCAGTTCGCGATCGCGCCGCCCGCCGGCGCGCTGCCCGGCTTCGGCACGGTCGAAGTGAGCCTTACCGACAGCCTCGCGCCGCCGCTCTCGGGGGTGCGCGACTATATGCGCGCCTATCCCTATAATTGCCTCGAGCAGCGCACGTCGCGGGCGATCGCGCTGGGCGACACAGGCATGTGGAACCTGATCGCGAGCGACATGCCCGCCTATCAGGATGGCGACGGACTGCTGCGCTACTGGCCGGGCGACTGGCCCGGCTCGGAAGCGCTGACTGCCTATATCCTCTCGGCCAGCGCCGAGGCCGGGCTGCCGCTGCCGGATGGCCCCAGGGCCAAGATGCTCGACGCGATGAAGGCTGTGCTCGACGGCCGCCTGCGCCACGAGGATTATGGCGATGTCCGCCTGCAGCGCGTCGCCGCCTTCACGGCGCTGGCGCGGCAGGGCGCGGCGACGTCGGCGATGCTCGGCCAGATCGGCATGGCGCCGGCCGAAATGCCCACGGCCACGCTCTCCGACTATGCAATGGCGCTCGGCAAGGTGCAGGGCGTTGCCAATGGCGCGCAGCTTCGCCTCGATGCGGAGAAGGTGCTGCGCACCCGGCTGGTCTATGAAGGCACTCGCGTCGACTTGTCGGACAAGGGGCGCATGGCCTGGTGGCTGATGTCGTCGGACGACGAAGCGGCGATCAAGGCGCTGCTCGCCACGCTGGGCCGTCCGGGCTGGGAGAATGACGCGGGCAAGCTGATGGTCGGCATCGCCTCGCGCCAGCAGCGCGGCCATTGGGACACCACCACCGCCAATGCCTGGGGCACGATCCTCGCGCGGCGCTTCATGGGTCTCTATCCGGCCGAGGCGATCGCGGGCGTCACCACCGCCAGCTTCGGTGGCAACAACCCGCTGAGCCTCAACTGGCCGCTCGCCGAGCCGCAGCGCAGCTTCGGCTTCCCGCTGCCGGCGCAGACGACGCCGCTGGTGATGAGCCAGTCGAGCGGCGCCGGCCCCTGGGCGTTCGTGCGGGTGAAGGCGGCGGTGCCGCTCACCCAGCCGCTGATGGCCGGGTACAAGATGACCAAGAAGGTCGAGGCGGTGAAACAGGCCGTCGCCGGCAGCTGGTCGCGCGGCGACGTCGTCAAGGTGACGATCAGCGTCGAGGCTTCGGCCGAGCGCAATTGGGTGGTGGTCAACGATCCGGTGCCCGCGGGCGCGACGATCGTCGGCAATCTCGGCGGCCAGTCCGAGCTGCTCGCCAAGGACAGCGGCACCGGCGAGGGCGTCTCGCCCAATTATATCGAGCGCGGCAATGACAGCTGGCGCGCCTTTTACGGCTGGGTGCCGCGCGGCAGCTTCACGGTGTCGTACGTGATGCGGCTCGACGCGGCGGGCAAGTTCAACCTGCCCGCCACGCGGGTCGAGGCGATGTACGCGCCCGAGATCCGCGCGCAGCTGCCCAATGCCGTGATGACCGTGGCGCAGCGGTGACGGCGAAGGAGGCTTTCGACCGTCTCCTCGCCTTCGCCCGC
Organism: Galium porrigens var. tenue; assembly: GCA_012274505.1. NCBI lineage: Eukaryota > Viridiplantae > Streptophyta > Magnoliopsida > Gentianales > Rubiaceae > Galium > Galium porrigens. Next base: position 50,325 of record JAAGWI010167903.1, read on the forward strand.
CGCTGGACGAAGCGCATCGACGACGCGCCCGAGGCGCTGCACGCGTGGTTCGGGCGCGAGCGGGCGGCCTGGCGGGAGAGGGGGTGGCGCGGTGTAGTCACGCCGCCGCGCCTGGCCGGCGTGATCCTGACGCTGCTCTTCCTCCCCTCCGCCGGCTTCTGGTGGGCGACGCGTCCGCCGGCCCTGCCCGATTATGCCGCGGTCCGCGCCGGCTGGCATCCGTCCGAGGCCTGGCTCTACGATCGGCGTGGCGTGCTGATCGATTCCAGCCGCGTCGATTACCAGGCCCGCCGCCTTGCCTGGACGCCGCTGAAGGACGTGTCGCCGGTGGCGCGCGACATATTGATCGCGGCGGAGGATCGCCGTTTCCGCGCGCATGGCGGCGTCGACTGGATGGCGCTGAGCGGCGCGATGCGCGATCGGCTCGAGGGCAAGCGCGGGCGCGGCGCCTCGACGCTGTCGATGCAGGTTGCCGCCTATCTCGCCCCCGATCTCGCTGCGCCGGGCAGTCGCGGCGTGCGCGACAAGCTTCGTCAGATGCGCGCGGCATGGGGCCTGGAATCGCGCTGGTCGAAGGACCAGATTCTCGAAGCCTATCTCAACCTTGCCGGCTTTCGGGGCGAGGCCCAGGGTATCGGCGCCGCCGCGCTAGGCCTGTTCGGGAAGACCCCGGCGGCACTGACGCGCGACGATGCGCTGCTGCTCGCGGCGCTGCTGCCCAATCCGCAGGCCGCCTCCACCCAGGTCGCTCGCCGCGCCTGCGCACTCAGCCGGGAGCGGGACTGCGCTCGTTTCGCCGGCGCCGCCGCCTCGATGCTGGGGCCCGCGCGCAGCCTGGCACTCGATCCGGGCCTTGCCCCGCATTTATCCGCCGCGCTGCTCACCAGGCCGGGCGCCAAGATTGTCACCACGCTCGACGCGGGTATCCAGCGCGCTGCGATCACGGCGCTCAAACGCCAGCTCCAGGGACTGGGCGGCAGCCGCGCCCGCGACGGCGCGGTGGTGGTGGTGGTCCGTGGCTCGGGCGATGTGCTCGCCTATGTCGGCGGCATCGGCGGCGAGAGTACCGCGCCCGCGGTCGACGGCGCCTCTTCCTATCGCCAGGCGGGATCGACGCTGAAGCCCTTCCTCTATGCGATGGGCATCGAGAAGGGCTATCTGACCGCCGCCTCGATCCTCGACGATTCCCCGGTCCAGCTCGACACTGCCTCGGGGCTCTACGTCCCCCAGAATTACGACAAGGCGTTCAAGGGCCCGGTGTCCGCCCGTATCGCGCTGGCCGGTTCGCTCAACGTGCCGGCGGTGCGCACGCTGCTGCTCACCGGCGTCGACGCCTTTCGGGATCGCCTGTGGGATACCGGCTATCGCGGGCTGGTCGAGGACGGGCAATATTATGGCTATTCGCTCGCGCTCGGCTCGGCCGAGGTCACGCTGATGGAGCAAGTCGCCGCCTATCGCAGCCTCGCGCTCGAGGGCCGCTGGGCGCCGCTGCGGCTGACGCTGGACGCGAAGACCGAGCCGCTGCGCCGCACGACTTCGCCCCAGGCCGCGTGGATCGTTGCCGACATGCTCGCCGATCCCAATGCCCGCGCCGGCACCTTCGGCGTCGATTCGGCGCTGCGCCTGCCCTTCTGGGCGGCGGTGAAGACCGGCACCTCCAAGGCGATGCGCGACAATTGGTGCATCGGCTTCACCGATCGGTTCACTGTCGGCGTGTGGGTCGGCAATCTTGAAGGCGATCCGATGCGTGCCGTTTCGGGCACCAGCGGCGCGGCGCCGGTATGGCGCGACGTGATGCTCGCGCTCAACCAGGGCAGCCCCGGCAGGGCCCCGCGGCGCCCCGATGGGATCGAGGCCCGCCAGGGCCGCTTCGCCGCCGTGATGGAGCAGCCGCGCCAGGAATATTTCCTGAAGGGCACCGGCTTCAACCGCGTCGCCTTCGCGCCTGCCGAATCGCGGCGGCCGCGTATCGTCAATCCGGTCGCCGGCAGCGTCTACGCGCTCGATCCGGACATTCCGCGGGACAATCAGCGCCTCGCCATCTCGGTGTCGGGCCGGGCGCTCGGCCACCGGTTGATCCTCGACCGGCGCGATCTCGGCACCGCGGATTCGCGCCCCTTGATCCTCGCCCCGCCGGGGAAGCATCGCCTCGCGCTGATCGATCTTGACGGCAAGGTGATCGACCAGGTGCTGTTTACCATCCGATAGCGCGGAAATGGAAGAATGTTGAGGGAGCGAAACGCTATCTCGTGCGTTTCAGCATATGGTCCCTCCCCCTTTCGGGACCGTGCCCACCGGCACCGGCCGCGCGGCTCGAAAGGCGGCGCGGCCGAAGCTGCCGTTGGATCAATGACTTGGATGCGGTTCAGCCCGTCCGGGCCGAAGCCGGCGTGCGACTAGGGGCCGTTGCCGCCACCAGCACCGCCGCCGGCGCCGCCGGTGCCCGGAGCACCGACAGTGCCGATATTGCCGAACAGATCCTCGAAGAAGCCGCGCTTGTGGCCCAGCGTCGGAGTCGTCTTGCCATAGGGATCGACCGAGGCGATCAATTCCTTGCCCATGCGATCGACTGCGACGACATTGCCCTTCGCATCGAAGCTGACGCGTAGCGTCGTCTGGTCCTGGGCCTTGAGGCTCTGATAGCCGAGGTTCGAGCTCTGGCGCGAGATATAATACCACTCGCCTTCGTTGAACTGGCTGGTGAAGGTCGGGCGACCCAGCGTCCGGAGCACCGATTCGCGCGTGTCGATCCCGGGCTGCACCGAATCGACCAGTTCCTTGTCGATGATGTAACCCTGGTGCGTGCGCACCGGCACGCAGGCGGTGGTGCCAAGCGCGGCTGCCAGCAGGGCGGCGCCAAGCGCGCGGGCGGGAATCGGCATTATGGTCTCCAGGCAAACGCATACCGGCGCCTTGATGCACGAGGTTGCATTGCATCGCGGGCCGTTCGCCTCAATATGCGGCAAAATGCGGCCAAACAAGGTCGCGCCCCCAGAATGCAGGACCGAACCGGCACATGCGCTTGCTCAAGCGGCTCTTCCAGGCTCCCGACCGCGGTGCCGCCCCGATGCTCTACGCCGGCATCGTCGCGCGCGGCCGCGAAGCCCATTGGTATGAAGCGGGGCAGGTGCCCGACACGATCGACGGCCGTTTCGACATGATCGCCGCGGTGCTGAGCCTGGTCCTGCTCCGGCTCGAGCAGGATCCGCAGGCGGTGCCGTTCAGCACCCACCTCACCGAAGTGTTCATCGACGACATGGACGGGCAGCTCCGTCAGATCGGCATCGGCGACATCGTGGTCGGCAAGCATGTCGGCAAGATGATGGGGATGCTGGGCGGCCGGCTCGGCGCTTATCGCGAGGCGTTGGCGGCGGGCGGTTTCGACGAGGCGCTGGTGCGCAACCTCTATCGCGGCGAGGCGCCGGCGCCCGCGGCGCTCGCCCATGTCGAGACCGAATTGCGTGCGCTCCACGCCGGTCTCGCCGGCACGCCGGTCGCCACCCTGATCGGCGGAGCGCTGGCATGATCCAGAGCGAATTCAACCGGCCGCAGCGGCTCGACACGATCGGCGCCGGGGAGAGCCAGGTCCATGTCGCGGCCGAGCCGAACGAACGCTCCGCCCTAGCCGAGCGCTTCGGGCTCAAGGCCATCGATCGCCTCGTCGCCGATTATCGCATCCGCCGCGACGCGCAGGGCATCGTCGCGACCGGCCATCTTTCCGCGCGGGTCATCCAGGCGTGCGTGATCACCGACGATCCCGTGCCGGCGGCGATCGAGGAGGATTTCGCGATCCGTTTCCTGCCCGAGACTCAGGGTGAAGGCGGCGACGATGAAATCGAGCTGAGCGAGGACGAGTGCGACATCGTCTTCTATTCGGGCGGCGCGATCGACCTGGGCGAGGCCGCGGCGGTGGCGCTGGCGCTGGCGCGCGATCCCGATCCGCGCAGCCCCGCCGCGGAAGCCGCGCTGCGCGACGCCGGCGTGATCAGCGAGGAGGAGGCGACGCGCCTCGCCGAGGAGAGCGGCCCGTTCGGGGGGCTCGCCGGCCTCAGAGGCAAGCTCGGCGAGAGCTGAGCATGCCCGGCCGCCGCATCGCGATCTCGGGCTGCTCGGGCGGCGGCAAGTCCACGCTGCTCGCTGCGCTGGCCCGGCGCGGCTTCGCCACCGTCGCCGAGCCCGGGCGGCGGATCATCGCCACGGGCGGCCCGATGCCCTGGGACGACCCGGCGGGTTTCGCCCGCCGCGCGATCGCACTTGCCCGCGCCGATCTGGACGCGTCCGCGCGGCTCTCCGGGCCGGTCTTCTTCGATCGTGGGCTGATCGACGCGGTGGTCGCCCTCCGGCATGCCACCGGCGAAACGGTCTCCTTCGATCCTGCGGATCGCTACGACCATGTCTTCCTCGCCCCGCCCTGGCCCGAGGTCCACGTTGTCGACGCCGCCCGGCGCCACGGCATGGACGAAGCGCTGGCGGAATATGCGCGGCTCGAAGCCGCCTGGCCCGCATTCGGCTATGCGATTGCGTTGCTGCCGAAGATCGATGTCGAGGCCCGCGCCGATTTCGTGCTGGCGCGGCTCTCGGGCTAGGACTCATATCCTGCCTTCGTCACCCCGGAACGAGACCGGGATGGTGAAGGGAAATCAGGTATTTGTCGGAGTTCCCAACCTAGGCGTGCCCGACGATGTGCAGGTGCGGCGCACGGCTGTTCACGAACACTTCCTCGCGCGCGATGGGGGACCAGGGCAACCAGCGGAACCAGGTATAGACGGTCCGCCATGCGGCATCCTCGCCCCGGCCCTCGGCGCGCTGGAGCAGTGTCTTGTACGGCCGCTTGGCGCGCGGCCAATAGAAGAGGTGCAGCCGGATGTCGCCGGTGACCAGCCCGTCGAGCGTGTCGATGAAGCTGGTCTCCGCTTCGGGATCGGCATCGAGGTGGAACTGGGCAGTGAACAGCGTGCTGCGGATCATCAGCATGTCGCGCGCCCAGACGAGCTTCAGCGCGATGCGCAAACCATATTGCACCGGCAGTTCGAGCTCCAGATAATCGGGGCCGGCATCGGCCCCGCGCATGCGCAGGCTATGCCGCTCGGCCAATACCGAGAACAGCGCCCTCGCCCGGGCCACATGCCAGTCGCTGAAATCCATGGTGCCTTGATGGGCCCGCTGGGCGCGCGCCGCAATGGCAGTCGCGGCGGACTTGCCGTCATTGTGCTGGCGTGATAACACAGTGCCACGGATCGCGAGGGGAGCGAATATGGCCAGGGCGGTGCGGACCTTCGGCATCGGCGCGGCCCTCGCCCTGTTGCTGCTTTTCTCCCAGGAGGTCCGCGATATCGCCGGATCGGCGGGCGTCGCGATCCCCGGCTTCCCGATGCCTTATGGCGGATCGCTCCTCGACAATCTGCTCGGCGTGATCGTCGTTCTCTTCGGCGCCGCATTCATCCTGCGCAAGCCTGCCGTGCCGTGGCGCGCGCTCGGCCTCGGTTCGAACGGCTGGCGCGCGCCGCTGCTGGTCGCGATCGGCACGCTGCCCGCCTGGATCGGGCTCTGGCTGCTCGGCGGCTTCTCGCGCGAATGGAGCTGGCTCGACCTCCTCATGCTCGCCATCCTCTATCCGCTCGCCGAGGAGGTCGCCTTTCGCGGCTTCGGCTTCATCCTTCCGCGCCGGGCGCTTGGCTGGCGCATGCCGTTCGCGCTCGGCGTGCAGGCGCTGCTGTTCGGGCTCGTCCATTGGTGGAGCCTGGGCGGGCCGGAAGGCGGCGCGCTGGCGCTTCAGGTCTTCTGGATAACTGCGATCGGCGCAGTGGCGATGGCGCTGCTGGACGCGATGGACGGCTATACAATCTGGAGTGGCTGGGTGCTCCACATCTCGCTCAACGCGGCCTGGACCGTCTTCCGGGTTCCGGAAGACGCCATGTTCGGCTGGGCCGACAACATGTTGCGGTTCGGCGCGGCCGGGCTGGCATTGCTGCTGGTCTGGCGCCTCGCGCAGAGGTCGCGCGCGCCGTCCTAGCGCTCCGTGCCGATCCCGCGCGCGAGCATGGTGGCCACGGTGGCTGCGATCTCCTCGGGATTCACGTCCTCCTGCCATACGCTATAGCGCAGGCCCAGGAACACGTTCATGCCCATGATCGCCCAGGCGTGGATCTCGTTCACGTCCTCGTGCACCTCGCCGCGCGCCGCCGCGGCCTGAAGGCGCCTGGCGATCCGTTCGGCTGTGGTCGCATAGTGCATGCGGAAGCTTTCGGGATCGACGAACTCGGCCTCGTCGATGATCCGGTAGATCTCCTTGTGCGCGCGCGCGAAGCGGATGAAGGCGAGCAGCGCCGCCTGCTCGGCTGCGATCTGGCCGCCGGTCGCGCCCTTGATCGCCGGGGCGACATGCTCGCGCACCTGCTCGCTCATGTCGCGCACCAGTGCGCGGAACACGTCGTCCTTCGAATCGAAATAGGTGTAGAAGCTGCCCAGCGCGACGCCGGCGCGGCGGGTGATCCCGCTGATCGAGCCTTCGTGGAAACCCTTGGCGCCGAATTCCTCCGCCGCTGCGTCCAGGATCAGGCGCAGCGTCCGCCGCCCGCGCGCCGTGCGCGGCTCCTTGCCCGCACTGGCTTCGCCGCCGCCCAGATCCGGTGCTGTGGCGCTCATGCCACGCCCCCTTGCCATTCTGGTCCCTCTTCCCGCTTATCCAAGTTGAAACCCGGTTCAGGTTTCAGTATAGCGTCGGGCGACCACTTACAACCCGCGTTCAAGAACGGGTTAGACTGATGGGGAGGAAGTCTGGATGTCACGCCTGAATTGTACCCGTTCGATTCTGTTCGCCGGTGCCGCCCTCGCGGCACTTATTGCTGCCCCGGCCTTCGCCCAGGATGCGGCGCCGGCCGCACCCGAGGCGCAGGATAGCGCGCTCGCCGACAATGGCGAGATCGTCGTCACTGCCCGCCGCCGCGAAGAGAAGCTGCTCGACGTCCCGACCGCGGTCACCGCGCTCACTTCGGCCCAGCTCGAACAGGCCGGCGCGATCGACCTCACCGATCTGCAGATCGCTTCGCCCAACACAACGCTGAAGGATGCGCGCGGCACCAATTCGACGCTGGCCGCCTTCATCCGCGGCGTCGGCCAGCAGGATCCGGTGCCGGGCTTCGAGGCGGGCATCGGCATCTATCTCGACGACGTCTATCTGAACCGTCCGCAGGCAGCGGTGCTCGACATTTACGACGTCGAGCGGATCGAAGTGCTGCGCGGTCCCCAGGGCACGCTCTATGGCCGCAACACGATCGGCGGCGCGGTGAAATACGTCACCAAGAAGCTTGGCGACCGGCCGACGATGACGGTCAAGGGCAATTACGGCTCGTACAACCAGGCCGATGTGATCGTCAGCGCCTCCACGCCGATCGGCTCGATGTTCAAGCTCGGCATCTCGGGCGCTCGCCTGACTCGCGACGGCTTCGGCCGGAACCGCTATCTCGGGATCGACAACTACAACAAGAATGTCTGGGCCGGCCGCGCCACGCTGGAGTTCGAGACGCCGGACGAGAAGATGTCGGTGCGGATCACCGGCGACTATACCCATGACAAGTCGAATCCCCGCAACGGCCACCGCCTGATTCCGGGCCTGCTCACTGGTTCGCCGGTGCTGAGCAACGTCTTCGACACCAATGCCGGGCTCAACAGCCCGAAGAACGACGTCCAGGCGGGCGGCATCTCGATGACGGTCAATGCCGAGGTCAGCGACCTGATCACGCTGCGCAGCATCAGCGCGTATCGCGAGGACACCTCGTACACGCCGATCGACTTCGATTCGACGCCCTCGGTCGATGTCGACGTGCCCGCCTATTACAAGAACAACCAGACCAGCCAGGAATTCCAGGCGCTGATCCACGGCGGCAAGCTGAACGGCATCATCGGCTATTATTATCTGGGAGCCAAGGCGACGACTGGCTTCGGCGTGCTGCTGTCGACCACCCTGCCCGGCTTCAACGCCTATACCGCGGGCGACGTGCGCACCGAGACGCACTCGATCTATGGCGACTTCACCTATGACGTGACGCCGGCCCTGAGCCTCACGCTCGGCGGCCGCTACACCTGGGATCAGCGCAGGAGCTATATCTTCAAGGCGAGCTATTTCGGCCTGACCCCGGACTTTGGCGGCACGCCGATCCCGGTCGGCGCGCCCTCCACCGATTTCCGCGGCACCGCCAATTTCAAGCGCTTCACGCCGCGCGCCACGCTGAGCTTCAAGCCGAGCGCGGACCACATGGTCTATGCGTCCTATTCGGAAGGCTTCAAGGGCGGCGGCTTCGATCCGCGCGGTTCGGGCACTTCGGCGCCGATCAGCAATCCGGCGGCGGGCCGCACCTATCAGGACATCTACAATTATCTCTCCTTCGATCCGGAGACGGTGAAGAGCTACGAGATCGGCTGGAAGGGTGCCGCGTTCGATCGCCGCCTCAACTGGTCGCTCGCCGGCTTCTATTCGAACTATTCGAACGTCCAGATTCCGGGCTCGGTCGGCTGCCTGATCAACAATGTGCAGAGCTTCTGCGGCATCACCACCAATGCGGCGAAGGCCGACATCAAGGGCGTGGAGCTCGAGACCAATGCCGTGCTGGCCCGCGGCTTTGCCGGGCCGGGCTCGAGCTTCTTCTTCAACGGCGCGCTCGGCTATATCGATGCCAAGTACAAGCGGTTCATCGGGCCGACCGGTGTGGACGTGGCCAATGTCCGCGTGTTCCAGAACACCCCGGACTGGACGCTGGCGGGCACGCTGGGCGCGGCGCTGCCGATCGGCGGCGGCGATCTCAACGCCACCACCACCGTGTCGTATCGCAGCCTCACCCATCAGTTCGAGACGGCCAGCCCGTTCCTCGACCAGCCGGGCTACACGCTGCTCGACGCGCACCTGGTCTATAATTTCGGCGGCGGCCGCTATTCGATCGGCATCCACGGCAAGAACCTGACCGACGTGCGCTACAAGACCGCGGGCTACCAGTATATCAAGACCGATATCGCCGGCACGCCGCTCAACGCCGCGAACCAGCCCATCACCAACGGCACCGGCTATGTGCCGACGCTGGGCAAGGAAGGCGTGGCGACCGCTTTCTACGGCAATCCGCGGCAGATCTTCGGCTCGTTCAGCGTCAAGTTCTGAGCCTCGCCCCCATCCGCGAACCCATCGAGCCGGACGTCCCATTGACGTCCGGCTCTTTTCTTGCCGAGATACCGTCATGAACGCTCCCGCTTCAAACCCCGCGAGCCGTCCCGGCTATCGCGGCGTCGTGCTGGCGATGCTCCTGCTCGTCTACACCTTCAATTTCCTCGATCGGCAGATACTGGGCATCCTCGCCAAGCCGATCATGGAGGATCTGCACCTCACCAAGACCGAGTTCGGGGCGATCGGGGGCCTGGCCTTCGCGATCCTCTATTCGGTGCTCGGGGTGCCGCTTGCCTATCTCGCCGACCGGACCAGCCGATCGGGGGTGATCGCGGGCGCGCTCGCGGTGTGGAGCACCTTCACCGGGCTCTGCGGCATCGCCACCGGCTATTGGCAGCTGTTCCTGTTCCGCCTCGGCGTCGGCGTGGGCGAGGCGGGGGGCGTGGCGCCTTCCTATGCGGTGATCGCCGATTATTTCCCGCCCGAGCGGCGTGCCCGCGCGCTTGCCATCTATTCGCTCGGCATCCCGATCGGGCTGGCGCTCGGGACTCTGCTCGGCGCCTATATCGCCGCGCTGGTGAACTGGCGCGCGGCGTTCATCACCATGGGCGTGATCGGCCTGGTGATCGCGCCGATCTTCCGCTGGGTGGTCCGCGACGTTCCGCGCCCGCCGGTGCCGGAAGGGGCGGCCGGTGCGCCGGTGAGCGCCGTGTTCGGTATCCTGGCCGGCAAGCCCGCCTTCTGGCTGCTCGCCTTCGGCGCCTCGTGCAGCTCGCTGTGCGGCTATGGGCTGGCGCTGTGGACGCCGCTGGTGCTGATGGGCAATTTCGGCTTCGACCTGGTGACGACCGGTCAGTTCATGGCCTCGCTGCTGCTCATCGGCGGCACGGCGGGCGTGTTCGCCGGCGGCTGGTTCGCCGATCGGCTCGGCAAGGGCGACCGCGCCTGGTACGCTTGGCTGCCTGCCATCGCCTGGCTGCTCACCGCGCCGCTCTTCGCGATCGGCTTCCTCACGTCCAACCCCTGGATTGCCTGGCCGCTGCTGATCATCCCCAACGGGCTCAACATCCTGTGGCTGGGCCCGGTGACCACCGCCGTGCAGCACATGGTGCCGCAGCACATGCGCGCCACTGCCTCGCGCAGCTTCCTGCTGATCAACAACCTGATCGGCATGGGAATGGGTCCGCTGCTGATGGGCTTTCTCTCCGAGGAGCTGAAGGCGAGCTATGGCGCGGAGGCATTGCGTTACGGCGCGGTCTTCTGCCTCGGCTTCTACGTGATCGCCGGCATTCTCGCGCTGCTCGCCGCCCGGCACGTGCGCAAGGGCTGGGTCGACTAGCGCCGCCTAGGTAGTTTCCCGACTCGGCGGATTCCGGAATCGCGCAAATTACGCATTTGCACGATCATGCAAATGCGTCCCGAGAGGATGCCTTTCCGGGACGGCCGGGCGGGGATGGGACCGCCCGGCCACCCGGGGCGCCGGCGACTAGCGCTCGCGCGTCGCCGCGAACTTCACCTTGGGATAGCGATCGGCGACATAGCCGACTTCCCAGTTCGACTTGGCCATGAACACCGGGTTGCCGTCGCGGTCCTTGGCCATGGCGCCGCGGTTGAGCGCGACGAAATCGGCCAGGTCCTTGGGATCCTCTGCCGAGATCCAGCGCGCCGTCTCGAACGGAGCAACTTCCAGTCCGGCCGCGACCTTGTACTCGGCTTCGAGTCGGCTGATCAGCACGTCCAGCTGCAGTTGCCCCACCACCCCGATCACCCAGTTCGAGCCGATCTCGGGGTAGAAGACCTGAGTCACGCCTTCCTCGGCCATGTCGTCCAGCGCCTTGCGCAGCTGCTTGGTCTTGGTCGGGTCCTTGAGCACCACCCGGCGCAAGATCTCGGGCGCGAAATTGGGCAGGCCGGTGAAGCGGACGTCCGCCTTCTCGCTCAGCGTATCGCCCACGCGCAGCACGCCGTGATTGGGAATGCCGATGATGTCGCCGGGGAACGCTTCGTCGGCCAGCTCGCGTTCGCGCGCGAAGAACAGGATCGGCGAGTGGATCGCGATCGCCTTGCCATGCCCGGTCGGGGTCAGCTTCATGCCCCGCTTGAAGGTGCCCGAGACGAGCCGCATGAACGCGATGCGGTCGCGGTGATTGGGGTCCATGTTCGCCTGGACCTTGAACACGAAGCCAGTCACCTGCCCGGCATCGGGCGAGACCGCCGCCGGCTCGGCCGGCAGCGCGTGCGGCGGCGGCGCGTGGGTGGCGATGGCATCGATCAGCGAATCGACGCCGAACTCCTTGAGCGCCGATCCGAAATAGACCGGGGTCAGGTCGCCATGTCGGTACGCCTCACCATCGAATGCGGGATAGCCGGCCTGGGCCAGCTCGACATCCTCGCGCAGCCGGGCGAGATTCTCGGCGCTCAGGATCGCATCGAGCTGCGGATCGTCGAGGCCGCTGGTCTGCACCACCTTCCCGTGGAACTCGCGGCTGTCGCCCTCGGGCAGCAGCAGGCGGTTGGTGGCGAGGTCGAAAATTCCCTCGAAGGTGCCGCCCATGCCCACTGGCCAGGTCATTGGGCACACGTCGAGCGCGAGCAGGTCGGCGATCTCGTCGAGCGTCTCGAACACGTGCCGGCCTTCGCGGTCGACCTTGTTGACGAAGGTGATGATCGGCACGTTGCGCAGGCGGCAGACCTCGAACAGCTTGCGGGTCTGGCTCTCGATGCCCTTGGCGACGTCGATCACCATCACCGCCGAATCGACTGCGGTGAGCGTGCGATAGGTATCTTCCGAGAAGTCCTCGTGGCCCGGCGTGTCGAGCAGGTTGAAGGTGATCCCGCCGCGCTCGAAGGTCATCACCGAGCTGGTGACCGAGATGCCGCGCTGCTGCTCGATCTTCATCCAGTCCGAGCGCGCGCGCCGGGCGGCGCCGCGCGCCTTCACTTCGCCGGCGAGATGGATCGCGCCGCCGAACAGCAGCAGCTTCTCGGTCAGCGTGGTCTTGCCCGCGTCGGGGTGCGAGATGATGGCGAAGGTACGGCGGTCGGAAACTGGCATGGTGGCGGGCCCTTTAGCGGCTCAGCCCCGCAACGTCACCCTCATGCTGAAGGTCCTCGATTGGCCGGGCGCGTAGCGTTGCATCAGCGGCTTGTCCCAGATCTCACCGGCGAAGCCGAACGGGTCGGCGATGCCGTGCCAGGGCTCGATGCACAGATAGCGCGCGCCCGGCTTCATCCACAGCCCGAGCGCCGGCGTATCGGGGAAGTCGCAGAGCAGCTGCGGCGCATCCGGCGCACCATAAGCGAGCGACTGGCTGCGCACCGGATCCCACACCAGGGCGTCGCGCTCGAACAGCGCGTCGTGGAGGCGCAGTTCGCGCCCCTCGACCGGGCTGTCCCATCCGTCCGCATCCATCCAGCCGCCCCGGACGATCGCCGCCAGCCGGCCCGGCTCCGCCTCGGCGAAGAGAATCCGGTGGGCGTCCTTCGCTGCGCCATAGGGCAGGGGCCAGGCAAAGGCGGGGTGGAAGCCGAAGCTCGCCGGCATGTCGGCATTGCCGGTATTGGTGACGGTGATGTCCATCGCGAGCGTTGCCCCGCGCAGCGAAAAGGCCGCCTCCAGCGCGAAGGCGAAGGGATAGGCGGCGCGCGTCTCGGCATTGTCGATCAGCCGGAACACTGCCCGGTCCGGTGCCTGGTCGATCAGCGCGAAGGGCTGCCGCCGGGCGAAGCCGTGCTGGGGCAGCGCATATTCCTTGCCGTCGATCCGGTACTTGTCGTCCATCAGCCGCCCGACGATCGGGAAGAGCAGCGGCGCCCGCCCCGTCCAGAAGGCCGGATCGGCGTCGGTCATCAGCTCGCGCCCCTCGGCGTCCTTGAGCGACCACAGCTCCGCGCCCTGCGGATTGACGACCGCCGTGAGCCCTTCCGATCCGATCTCGATCATCCCCGCACCTTTCTCCACGCCCCGCGCACGGCTTCGATCGTCGTATCGCCTTCGGCGATCGTCGTCGCCGCCGAGCTGACCGATACGCGCATCACCCATTGCCCGCGCCACAGCGCCGCGCCGATGAACGCAACGGCATCTTCCTGCACCTGGCGCACCACCGCGAGCGTCGCATCGTCGCTGTCGCCGAAGCGCAGCATGAACTGGTTGAGTTCCACCGGCCGGATCAGCGCGACGCCGTCGTCGCGGCCGAGCGTCCCGCCCATATGCGCCGCCACCGCGCAGTCGCGCTCGACAAGCTCGGCGATCCCGTCGCGCCCCAGTCGACGGATCATCGCCCAGGTCGCGAAGCCCCGCGCTCGCCGCGACAGCTCGGGCACATAAGCCGAAGGCTCGCGCTCCGCGCCTTGCGCCGGCGGCAGATAGCTCGCCGAGATCGCCATGGCGCGGCGATGCGTCTCGGCATCGCGGACGATCGCGAAGCCGCAATCATAAGGTGTCTGCAGCCATTTATGCCCGTCGGTTGCCCAGCTGTCCGCCTGTTCGATGCCGCGCGTCAGATGCGCCCGGCCCGGCGCTGCCTGCGCCCAGAGCCCGAAGGCACCATCGACATGCAGCCACGCGCCCGCCGCCCGGGCCAGCGGCGCGAGCTCGGCAAAGGGATCGCACGCACCGGTGTTGATCTGCCCGGCCTGGGCGATCGCAATCACCGGCCCCGCACAGGCCCGCAGCGCCCGCTCGAAATCGCCCGCGAGCATCCGCCCGCTTGCATCGCTTTCCACGGTCTTCACCCGCCTGGCGCCGAGCCCGAGATATTTGAGCGCGGAGAAGACGGTGGCATGCGCGTCGGCGCCGATCAGCACCTCGACGGGCGGCGCGCCGAACATGCCGTCCGCCTCCACGTCCCAGCCCGCTCGCCGCAGCACTGCGCTCCGCGCCGCCGCCAGGCAGACGAAGTTGGCGACGGTCGCCCCGGTGACAAAGCCGATCGAGGCCTGGCGCGGCAGGTCGAGCAGCTCCAGCAGCCAGTCCGCCGCGACCTTTTCCACTGCCGAAGCCGCGGGCGCCGCGATCAGATTGCCGGCATTCTGCCCCCAGGCCGAGGCCAGCCAATCCGCCGCCACGCCGGTCGGGTGCGAATTGCCGATTACCCAGCCGAAGAAGCGCGGCCCCGTGGCAGCGCGGATGCCCGGCGTGGCCGCTTCGACCAGATGCTCGATCACCGATACCGGATCGTCGCCTTCCTCGGGGAGCGGCGCGGCGAATGCCTCGAGCATCGTCGCATAGTCCGCCGCCGGGGTGATCTCGGCCGTCGCCACGCCGCGCCGATAGGCGATGGCATGCGCCGCCGCATGCTCCAGTGCCGTCCATTCGTCCTGCATCACCACTCCCTTTTCCAAAGGCCGTGACAATGCCCCCGGGCCCGGGCCGGGCGCATTCCGGAACTTGCCCTCAACTCTCGCGGTGCACGGCAAAGCCTTGCCAGCTCTGGTTGACCGGCATCAGCTCGAGCGAATTGATGTTGAGGTGCGGCGGCAGCGTCGCGACCCACAGGATGGTATCGGCGATGTCCTCGCCGGTCATCGGGTTCACGCCGGCATAGAGCTTGTCCGATACGTCCTGGCTGCCGGTGCGCACCAGCGTGAATTCGGTCTCGACCATGCCCGGCTCGATCGAGGTGACGCGCACCCCGGTGCCGTGCAGGTCGGCGCGCAGGTCGAGGCTGAACTGGCGGACGAACGCCTTGGTCGCCGCATATACGTTGCCGCCGGGATAGGGATAGGTCGCCGCGACCGAGGAGAGGTTGATGATCGCACCCTTGCGCTCGATCAGGCCGGGCAGCAGCCTGTGCGTGATCGAGACCAGCGACGTAACGTTGGTGTCGATCATCGTCTTCCAGTTGGAGAGCGATGCCTGCTGGGCCGGCTCCAGCCCGAGTGCGAGCCCGGCATTGTTCACCAGCAGATCGATGTCGCGAAAGCCTTCGGGCAGCGCGCCCAGCGCCGCGTCGCGCGCGGCGTCGTCGCGGATGTCGAAGGCGAGGGTGTGGACATTGTCGCGCGCCAGCTTCTCGAGCCGGTCCGTGCGCCGCCCGGTGGCGACGACGTTCCATCCCGTATCGGCAAAGGCATGGACACAGGCCTCGCCGATCCCCGCGGTGGCGCCGGTGATGAGTGCGGTGGGCATGTCGGTCCTCCAATTCGCCATCCCGGACATGATCCGGGATCCAATGTGCCGCGGGCGACGGCCTCGCGGCGTTCGCGCTGCCCTTGCCGCGCGCTGGACCCCGGCACAAGCCCGTCCTGCGCGGTGCCCCGGCCGAAGGCGAAGCGGCGGGGGCGCGGCGGAACGCGGCCTGGGCTCAGATGCGCGCCTCGAACGCCGCGAGCAGCGCCCAGAGCGCGTCGCGTTCCTCTTCCGCGGCGAACTCGGCCGCATTGCGGACGAGATGATATTCGTCCTCGGTCGCGATGCTGCCGCGCTTGCGGATCTTCCTGAGGTTACGCGAGAAGCGCAGCCGCGCTTCGCTCAAGGTCATCGCGCCGCATTCGGCCAGGCGCGCATCGAGGCAGGCGACATGATCGGGCGAGGCGTGCGCAAGGTCCTCGACGAGGTCGTTGATCGCCATCTGCAATCCCCTGCGTGCCGCCGAGGGCGGCCGCATCGCGTCGAGCATCCGGACCGGATGGATGGCATCCGTCTCCGCGATGCCCATGCACTCGGTGGCGAGGATACCCAGGGTTCGCCGCATCCGCTCGAACGTCCGGGTATCCATCATCAGCCTCGCAGCGCCTCGCCCAGCTTCGCCGCGGCGGCGACCACCTTGTCGGCAACGGCTTTCAGCTCTTCGTCGGTGAAGCTCTTCTCGCTGGGCTGGAGCGTCACTTCGATGGCGAGGCTCTTCTGTCCCTCCGGCACGCCGGTGCCGGTGAAGATATCGAACAGCCGGGCATCGACGATCGCCGCCTTGTCCGCGCCCTTCACGGCACGGACGAGATCGCCGGCGGCAAGCGCGGCGGGCACCAGGAAGGCGAAGTCGCGCGTCACCGCCTGCAGCGCCGGCGGCGTATAGGGGGTGCGCATAAAGCCCCCACCGCCCTTCGACTCGCCGCGCTTCGCGGGCAACGCATCGAGATAGAGCTCGACCGCGGCGACATCGCCGTCGAGGTCGAAGGCCTTGAGCACGCTCGGATGCACCATGCCGAACGCCGCCAGCACCGTCTTGGGGCCGAGCCGGAGCGTCGCCGACTGGCCGGGGTGCCACACGGCGCCGGCTTCCCCCATCACCTGCAGGTTGGCGATCGGCGCGCCGGCCGCCTCGAGCAGGGCCAGCGCCTCGGCCTTGCCGTGC